>CALSBV010011010.1:6741315-6763853 GCA_943590825.1 Bovichtus diacanthus | reverse complement strand
ACACACACACACACAAAGGTTGTGTTGCAAGAGTTTTCACCTTCTCTCCACCTCACCAAGTGGATAAACTGCTGTTTACAGCAGGAACTGGCTAACACATGGCTTATTGAGTTTGCATTGATCTCTAATACAATTACAGGCTCCTGTAAAACCCAAATCCCTCAGAGGAACAAGCAACTTTTACAATCTAAAGCCCATTGCTCTGGGAGAGGGATGTTCTCCAGTGGATTAAAAACATCAGGGTCTGTAGTATAGACTCTATACAGTCTATTGGTGCAAGCTGTCGACTAATGGACACAGGTAATCCCATTACATTAGTAAGGTGAGGAGCCCCACTCTGACAAACAGGAAGGGGATCAAAGGAAGCGTGGCATTCATTTTGGTGGCAATTCCCTTTCACACTGAGACCCTACTGAATAACTATAGAATAGAATTAGATGGGAAAGACTGACATGGCTGGATCCCCTGTGTTTAATGTCAGAGAGCCCAGCCGAGATGTTAAAGTACAATACCTTCCATTTCTAATTCGATTATAATGGATAAATATTTCCCCCCTTGAAGAACAAAGCATCTGGTACATTGCAGTGCTTGTTTATATTAAGATGCAACAACCTAATTACTGAGACCTATTACTAAGATGCTCTTAGCGGTGTCCCTGATGTGTCATGACTGCGAGTGCATGCCTTTCTTAATGTAAAAAGTAACATCTTTCTGCCTCGCACATAATTTGATTTAGAAAGGCATCAGCTCAGCAGTTACAGACTCTGCCATCCTGAAATCTATTTAGTAATATATGGAGGGAACTAAAATATAGGCTACTCATTATATGAGGTGGTCATTTTTTAATTTTTTTTTAATGTATTTCAATCTTATTGAATCCATTACACCATTAAATCTTGACAGCAAGAATAATGACATAACGTGCACTTACATAGGTAGCAACAATCCTCTCTGTCCGCTTCATGTGTCTGCGTATCTCACATTCACTGGGCTGAAGAACAGTGATGCCCTCATCAGAAAACACATAGAACATATTCCCCACACTCAACCCTGGAAGAGAAGACAGGAAGACAGAAACAATGTTGACGAACGGGCTTTAAAAAAAGAAGAAGCAACAAATTAAAAACAGCAGAGCAGCCTGCTCCCATCTTCTCTGACATTTGTGATGGGCATTTCAATTTCCCTGCTGGAGGACTACTGTTAGCATGCTATCGTGTGAGAGGGGATGGGCACTGTGTGGCTGCCAGCCATCTTGACAAAGCCTACAAAGGGCCCTGTCAGCAACATGCCCACAACATACTGTAGCAAGAAGCATCAAATATAAAAAGGCACTGCCTCCAAGAAGAAACATTTCACATCTCGTGGTGTAAACAGCTGCTGATGAGTTAGCAAGGATCACAGTCTGATGTTGAGGCATTTGGATGAGCAACAAGTCATTACTGCCGTCAGGAAAACATCACGAGCAGAGATGAGAAGCATAAGCACATAAACACACTTGCGGCGTAGACAAAAAAAAACTGTGGCGATGATTGATTTGTCAGGCTGTCATAATGCTGTGGGATAAACATAGTACACCAGAGAAACACACTACATATATACGCACACAAGTCATGTATGAATACAGACAGACACAGAAACAAGCACTTGCACTCAACGCACACACTGTGTTAATGAAGCAACTCTGAGCGCTGGTAAATGCTCCGAAATAATCCGAATGCTCAGACTTGTATTCTAAACCGCACGGTCGTCTTTTGGTTTTGTGGTAAACCTGACGTGGGGATGATGTATATAAAACAGATTGTGTTTGTATTGCACTCTAAACCGCAGTGGCTTCTCCACTGCAATAGTACAACTGTACTTGTGGCCATGCTGATGTGGTAATAATAATGTATAGTATAAAGACAGGATGGGTTTGTATCCTGCTGAAAACCACAAATGTTGTTTTCTCGTAGCCACCACACTGGGGTCTGTGGTATTACTTGCAAAATGCACAACATTCCTGCCTGTGTGTAAATGTTTCCTCCCCAGGTGATCTGAAAAATAGATTAGAATGCACTCCAGCAAAAGGATGAAACACCTTGGGCACACATGGAAGAAAAGCAAGTAAAGTTTTGCTGGAAAGAAAACAGCGTTGTGATTCTTCTGGACAGTACGGCAAAGCATTTTGGAAAGTGTAGATATCCAGCTGCAGGCCCTGAAGAGCCACAAAACATGCCCACAGTATGTTCTTATTCATAAGAGTACAAAGGCCTTGTGAGAACCGTAATGCTTTACCTTCTTCTCGCCACAGAATGTTTGCAACTGCAGATTCAGCCATTCAGCAATAGGAAGGAAAAGAGGGGGGGAAAACATTAAATCACCTTAGGAAAAAAAAGAAAGAAAAAAAAGAGACATATCTTCCAAGAAACAGAGGAGGTGATTTATCTCACGCCATGCCAAGACCAAACATATTTGACAGCTACAAAATGTTCCTCACTGCTGTTGACAGGATCATATTTCCTCCCAAATCAAGAGATCGCACAGCAATCACAGATTATTCCGTTTAATCTCAACCGGCCCCATAAACTCTTTCTAGGTGCCGATGGTTAACTCGTCACAATGATGCAATTTAATGAAAGACCACATATCAAAGAAACATTAAATATGTGATTTGGATGCTTGTCCCCCGCCATAAAATATGGGATAAAATGAGCAACTGTGCACCCTGCTGTCATTTTTGGTTCCGGACTCCAAACATCTGTTAGGCCGAGACCGTGTCGAGGCTGATATTGTATCGTCTGATTTCAGCACAACTATAAAAGGGTTATATAACTTACATCACTTAAATACTACTTACAACTATGTCTAACAGACAACCGTGCCACTAGGATTTACGCCAGCAAACAGTGTGAGGACTTCTTCTTGGCTTTATCTTTGACAGACATAATGTTCTTTGACTTACGGGTCTTCTTGGCCGAGTCTTCAACAAACAGAGAGGAGATATCCTCGTCCACTCCCACCTCGTTCTTGGCGATGCATGTGTAGGCGCCGGTGTCTTCGTATCGGACGCTGCCAATAAAGAGCTCACTACCATTTGCTACGGAGGAAACAAAAGGAAAGGAAGCACGTGTTACTGTGACCGTTTGATGCCGCTGCATTATTTGAAATCTTTATGGGGTCCATTACATGTACATTTGAAAAGTAAAAAAAACAAAACTGCATAAATAACACAAGGTTTCACGGCAACCATGTCTGCCGTGGTTTCTGTCGGACTAATTATCCACCTTAGTGCCACCAAATACCTGGACCAGACTAACTGAAAATAAAGCTCTTTTACATAAGAAAATTAAAAATGTAATTAAAATTCAGGATTTAGAGTTGATTGAATTTTAGTCTTTGCATGTTTAGGTTATTAGTTTGATTAAAGTGTTGAATCTAAATACATTCATATTCACTTCATTACTGGACATGTGGTGTGATGAAATGCTGTTGAACCCCAGAAGCTACAACAATTAAGCCAAGAGTTTGTATGTCCACATGGACGCCACACACAAAACAAAAATAATAATAAAAAACAAGCAAAAACAAAATGCTTGCGTGGATGCGTTATAAACACTGGAGAAAGTAAACAATGCGCGCACGTGTTTTAGGTTGGTGAAAAGATGAACATGGCGCAAATATTGCTTAATCTTGTGTCATTAAGTACAAACATGTCCTTGGTCAAAGAGAAAGGTGAAAGGTAGCCCCCATAGGTGCTATATCAGACTCTTTTTGGTATTTTCTTTAAAGTGTAATAGAAGCAAACTCATACTTTGTTAATGTGATATTGTGAACTCGTCGGCCGTTAACATCACTGCAAACAGATGAGCAGTGTCAGGATGCTGAGTTCTCTCCCCTCTGCCTCCAAAAAGTCTGGACTGTAACTTACTCATCCAACACAGCCCCCCCGCACCAGCCATAAGAGCGTTCTTTACACAAACATATATGTTCACACACACGCCTACACTCAGCACCAGCTCCTTTATACAGAACACTACACTTACTCATCTTGTGGATGACATATTACTTGCACATTTCTTTCATCTCTATTTGCACCATATTTATTTCATTTTTTTTTTTTTTTATCCCAGTGTTTTTAAACCCCCTATGTTGTTTGAATACTTGTATTAACCAACACCGTAGCCTGAGAGAAACAGCATTTCGATTATCTTCATGTCAGACACATATGGCAGAATTGACAAAGTATTTGATAAACAACTGAAAAATGCTCTTTTTCCGTGTCTTAAGACTGAGTGTGTTACATTTCTGTAAGCACACAGAGCTGCTGAATACTGTACTGCTCAGTAAAACATGATATCTGCTTTTACATCAACATGACAAATAATATCCCTTACATTCTACTTCAATAGTCTAGTTACACACTTCATTTCCCCACACACTGCACAACGCTGCATTGTTTGTTGCAGCTGCAAGTGACGTCAGATGGAGGCGACAGGTGATGTTGGATGTTAGGACGCGGAGGTCGTCGGAGGAGGCAGACGCTCTGATGTTTGCTGTAGCATCAATCTCTGATGTACAGCTGCACTCTGATCCTTCCTGTCCCGTATGTCACACTACAGTCAACACCACACTTCACAGCATTGGGGGGAGTGGATGATGTTGGGCATCGCAGCGGTGGTCTTACAGAACATGTTGTGTAAGAACATAAAAAGAAAGCTTCAGTTGTCAGCCCTTTCTGTACATCTATAGTGTCTATAGCGTCTATAGCATCTATGAACTTCTAGAACATTCACTCTCTTCTTTTCCACTTAAAACCTTAAGCTTACATACTGTAAATGTTTGTCTTCCTGCAGGAACAATATTTATCAAACAGGCAATAAAAACTAAGTTTGCAAAAAAAAAAAAAAGAAAGAGGTTGTTCTATTTTTTATGTTGAAAATGATCCCTACCTACTAATTTATGCCCACTGGGTTGTAAAATAGCAAGATGTTACAGAAGTTGACGCAAAGCTTTTCATATTAAGTGAAATGTCTTTTGGATTCTGATAATAATTCTCTTTTATCAGGGGAAAAGTGGAAAATGCTTTGAAGTGAAAAGTGCCTTGAAGCAGGCTGTCATAGAATGAGACACCACTTTAATTACTTCTAATTCATAATTATGTTCTGATCAATTTTTATTGAAAACCACTGGCTCAACCACTCATTAAATTAGCCTTTTTATCCTTATTTTGCAGGCTTGTAGCAGTTCGTGATGACAGGGATTTGAAGTTGGAGTGGATTTTCCCCTTTAAATTAGGACTTTTAGTCTTTTTTCCTCCTACCCATGGGTTTATTACTGCAAGGGCAAACGGGGCATATGCCCGGTGCCAAGGATTCAATGAGGGTATGAGCAAGCCCTCGTTTTAGCAATCAATTAAGCAGCTGGTGACGAGCAAGATATTTCCCTGAGGAGTCAGTGGGCATACATTCATCAGGTGTCCAGCACACGACTCCAAATTACCCTCCGTACGTGATGTGACGGTGATAACATGTCAGTGTTGTGTTTACAGATTGCTTGCACTGCCCCAAAGTGAAAACAAAATAAATGTTATTGCAGGCTGAAGTATTATTATTTATTTATTTATTTATTTATTTTAAAATCGGTAGAAACTTTATTAAATCGGTTCAACTTCAACATTAAGAAACATAGTCGGCAAAGTGTAAAGTTAAAACAGAAAGAGCAGCTGAAATACAGAAAGGCTCAGGAAGTGATTTGAATCCTCTGCCATCTCCACTACATTATCTGATGGTTGCTCCTCAATGTGCCAAAATACTTGTTACACGTGGTGTGTATAAGTTACTTGATCCTGTACTATTTTGAGCTAAAAGCTGACATTTTTTCAGGCATCCTGTGGGATGCGAGTCAATTACACTACTTATCGTGTGATTGGGAAGGGACAGGAAACATAACAACAACATGTCAGTAGAGATGCACCGATTTATCAGCCAGGGGCCTTCTCTCCTCCTGCCTTTGTGTAGGGCAGGCAGGGGGATGCTCAGTATACACAGTATAAAATAATATTTAGTCAGATTTTACTTTGATACTATTTACATATTATGTGTATAAGTTATAAAAATGTAATTCTCTTTTAAAGAAAAGCCACAAAAATGTTAGTGTATGTTGTCAATTACAGTTCTGGAAAATTGCAATCGGTGCATCCCTATATACAAGTATGAAAATGAATAAACACAGGGACGGGATTGGACGGGAGTTATTTTGTGGGCGTGGGATGGGACACTCCTGTCCTGCGTTACCCTCCATTTCGCACCCAATTGTTTGTATTTCTTTGAACAAATCACGAACGTCTTGGGCGACGTTAAGCACAGGATGCAGCGACAGTGCCCTTGTAAAAAAAAAAAAACGGTACAGCGCAGATAGCAGAAGGAGAGGAGAATGCCACGGTCTCAATCTGGACTACTAAACCATTCAACTCACCGTTTAGCTCACCGTTTTCACTCAACAGCCACAAATGCAGCTTCATTGACCTTCATTAACGTGGGATTTCAGTTTAGCGACAATGAAAATGTGTTGAGCCTTCTTCCCACAATGCATCTGGGTCAGAAAAAAAGATCCATAATGTCACACGTCAGGGTATCCCTGTAGCTGTGCTAAGAGGTTTGCTCTATAACAAACTAAACAACAGGGAGTATCCAGCAAAGATCAGGCTCGAGTGGTTCCAGAACACGGTTTCATTCATTCAGCAACACAAAGCAGTTTTTGTCTTTACTGTTCAACTGTGGCTTACAATCAATACTGCACACTATCAACTGTCAGTGTGTGGTTCAGATTTTACAGAAGCCGAATATAAGGATAGAGGCAACACTTTTACAGTGCTTTTATTACACTCCTGACTGTATGTGTGATATGTGGAAGCGAAACAGAAAATCACACCTTCTCTGCGCTTTGATCTCTTTTAGGCATGGCTTGATGAAAATAGTGAATCTAAACTACTTAATCTAGTTTTCCACTCCGGTCTTTTCCCTTAACTAAATGTTTTTCATGAAACCAGCGCAAATAATCACTAAGTAGCACTCCTGCCTCTTGCCCATATTAGTTAGCAAATCTCAAACCGTAGCCAGCGCAGTGTTTATGTGTTGGTGAACCTTGCAGAACCTCCCATGTTTGAGTGTGTGAGGGTTGATAACAGGCTATTACCACAGGTAATGACCCACACACAGCCAATAAAGTCTCCCTTAATGAGAACTAGGACATAAAACGAAAAGTCGTGCTCCACTCTGCGCTTTCTGTCTCATTGAGAGTGTGTCTTTAAAAGAAAACCCTTCTAGCCTGGATAAGTAGCTGCCATTGCCTCACACACAGTATATTCCATCTTATTTGGACTCTCTTTATCTCCCTTTTTCATTTGACTTCTAAAGGAAATAAACATGTTTTTTCTTTTTTGTCAGAGGAGCAAAACAAAGAGTTGAAGAGGGTGACCGCAATCTTGGTTTCATCACCGTGGTATTGGTTGCAAATGAAATTAAAGCACAACAAAATATTACCTACAAGTTTTCAATAAAAAAAGGAGTTATTTCGACGGCACACCAGCTTTATTTGAAGCTCTGTTTTCACTGTCCACATGCTTTGCCTTGGTTTATAAAAAGGTTTCTGCAGCGTTGGCATACTGCAGTGCTGTTGGAACCTAACACTGTAATGGAAAAACACTGCACCAACGAGATGTGACATACAGTATCTGCTAAAATGCATAATATGCTGACAGCACTTCCCAAAATAATCAAAACCTCCTCACCTATGAGAGAGAGCTGTGTGGAGGATCTGGGCAGCAGGTCCATGCCGTTCTTCAGCCAGAGGAGTTTGGGATTTGGGATGCCGTCGGCATGGCAGTGGAGGCTGGCAGATACGCCGGGCTCCTGGGCCTGCGTCTCTGGATAGACCAGGATCACTGGAGGGACTGGACACACAAACACAAACAAAACCGAAGACACAAACAGGGAGAGAGGAGAGGCGCGAGTGAAAACCTAATTACACACTGTTTCATGGTAACTCCTGGGGGAATATAGCACAAACACCCACACACGCAGTGGGCAGAGAGGAATTTGTCTCACCCCAGCATGGAATATATTCACACATAACAAGAATCCAAGAGCTCTGGGGCTGCTTTATTATAGCTCGAGTCCTGCATGAAATAGATGTTGGACGTATCTACCACTTACCACCTCCTCCGGGGAGAAGACGGCAAATGAATGTGGAGGAATCGAGGGGGGAAAAATGATATATGAGGTAATAGTTTACAGGAACAGGTAAGATTTTGTTTTTCTGGTTTAGATGCTGAGCACATTTCAACATTGGGCCTGCTGCCAGAATCCTGATCCCCCCCCCCCTCCCTCCAGGAGTTCAATCACCTCTAACATTCAACTTACAACCTTATGCAATATTAATGTTGCATCTGGTGCTTACTTCTGTCTTCCCTTAACTTTCCCTTTCACCATTTACTATTATTTCTAAGTTTACTATATCTTTTTTTCATTATTAATGTTGAAATGTAACCAAGCGTATTCACACAATCACTGTACGTCAATACGATGTTGAGGTACTCTTACTTCCCATTTCATCCTTATTTATACTTCTACTCCTCTACATTTCACAGGAACATATTGCACTTTTTGCTGCAGTACATACAGCTATAGTTATGGGTTACTTTCCAGATTGAGGTTCAACAGTAAAATAATGATAAGCATATATATGCATTAATGCATTGATAAAGGTTTAACCAGTGGTTTCCAACCCGTTTGATTTATAAACAGCAGTCGGGGCTCCTTGTCAGGTTTTAAATATCTATAATATTCAACTTGAAAATCTTCTAAACTACCCAACTGTATACAAAGGTGTTATAAATAGCTCCATCTCCACCAGTTACAGATATTTTGTACCTACATCTATCTCGTAAACACAGGTACTTCTACTTACACCCACGCCTCACCTTTTCTGTTTTTCTTTTACAGGAACTCTTCCTTTCTTCCATCTATTATTAAGTACGTACTCCACGTTGCAGAAAACATTCATCAGCAGCATCGATACTGCACTCGGGGGTACTATAATATCATAGAAGGAGTACTTTTATACTGCGACTGTGGGTACTGCAGTGCTGTCATTCCTCTCATCACAGTAAAAACAGGAGCATGTGTGTTATTCCTTTAACACAACACAATGCAAACCCGTCCACTTAGTTTAATGTGCCTCTTGGCTTCCTTCCATTCCACCTTATCTCACCTCGTCCTATCTCGCTTGAAATACCTTGAATCCCCCCACACAAACATTTGGTAATTGCCCTCTCCTGATAACTCGCCCTTCAGGGCCCTGAGTCTGTCTCCATGACTCCCTTCCCATCAGCCCCTCTCTCCCTCTTTCGTTCAAGGTCTAAAATTCAGCCGCATTAATTTTCAATTAGCATCTCAGAAAAACAAAAGAATCACACCCATTGTCTCTTTTAAAGTGATTTAATTGAATACGTTTTCCTCCTCGTTTGCCACCCCGAGACAAAAGAGCAGAAATTGGGAGCTGTATCTTTGATTTGTGATGCTACAGGTAGGGGGGCTTCTTCCTCCCTGGATTTTCTTTCTGGAGAGATGCATAATAATAACTCTCAAGTTTAAAGGTAGTCTTTTATGCAGGTGATTAATATGAGTAAGACGGTTCTTTGATAGGTCCAGCCTGCCAAACACAGTGTGAGTGTAGTTCTCAGATGTATTTTAGCTTAAGTAGCTTTTCGTCCACTGCATAGAAAGAAGTGAATGTGCTGCATGCACACATAATTAGTTTTCAGCCTCACGTATGCAATCATGTTGTTTTTCATGGCAAAATTGTCACTTTGATGCAACGCTTTGATAGTTGCGATCCTGTGAGCCGTGTGCATGAACAACACAGCTTTGTGGATACTTTTTATTCCTAGGGAAAATAATGCTTTTGACCAACCAAATACACCAAATCATGAAAGAACATCCACATAGTATGGAGAAGCTGTATTATGACAGAGTTTAGTAAAATGTCATCGAGTTTCGATGAATCGATTAGTTGATTGACAGAAAATAAATGTATAACCATTTTTGTCATATATGATAGTTTATTCAATATCTGGTTTGTTTTTTAGTGTTGGTCAAACAAGACTTTTAAAGACATCATCTCAATATAATAGGCCTTTTTGGACTTTTTATAGACAAAACAGATATTCAATTATTCGAGACATATTGGGCAGATTAGAAGATAATGAAAGGAATTGTTTCAGCCCGAGATAAAACAGACAAAAAGAGACATATACATGGATTATTTAAGATAATTCACAATCGACATTCATAATCTTTAGTTCAGACACAAGACAATACTGCACCTGTTACTAATTGTAAAGCAGCTTTTTGTTCATTCACTTTCTATGTAAATGTTGCTGCAGCTCCTTTGAAAACCCGAGTGAGTCCTTTCAGTGCGTTAAAGGTAACGGATAGTGTCATGGTAACGTGTCATAGCTGAACATCTGTAACGGTAGCGAAGCCTTTTTGATCGATATTTTATTTTTTTAATTTTATTTGCTGCTGTCGCTCTTTGACCTTGAAACATTTTCCTCGACAGTCCCAGAAAAGCCATATTCAAACTCTTTTCGCGTTTTCCGTTGAATTAATGACCTTTTATTTTGTGGTTTGTAAACTTAAGGCTTTTTCTTGTTTTGTTTCGTCTGTCTGTGTTGTTTATTCTCTTTCTCCCTGCTGTAAACCACTTTATAACTGCTGTGTTTAACAGTCTTTTTTAAAGAAAGTTGACTTTACTTACTATTTGTTCTCATACAACCAGAGTTTCTCAACCCAAGAGGGTATGTGGAAAGATTGCAATTGATCCTTAGTATATTTACTTTCAACATCTAACATGACATGTTCATTTCCAGCTTTTGCCACCCCATGTGGTAGTAATATGGTGGCTGAATCTAGTGAAAGAAGAGAGAGACCAAGTCTTAACATTGCCAGTGGCAGAATCACTGTGTCTTGTATGGATGTACGCGAGTATGTGAGTTCGGTGATTTTTGTGTTTCATATATGGATGGGGCACAAATGAGGGGAGCTCGAGCCCTTTTGAAAAGGCTGTGGTAGCACGCCGGACAAAAAAAGGTTAGGAATCACATATGACAATGCTGCACATACTGTCTCTATGGTATTCTTTGTTTCCAGACATTTCCATCAACGGCATGTTAGCTTAATTGCCTTTGAGACTATTCTTTAACAGTTTGTTTTTTTCCTGTAAGCAGGGAAGGTAATAAGAAAAAATCCTCACTGGAGAATCACAGAGTAGCACAAGCAAAACTAAAGCATTTTGTCCACCATTGTAAGTAAGAAATGAGCCACTACTGACCATTCACCTGCAGCACATGTGTCTGATAGAGGTCTTCATAGCCGTAGGCATGGCAACTGTAGTTCCCCATGTGGATGGTTGTCACCTTAGTGATGTACAGGGAGCCATCGTCCCCAAAGTCCTGTAACACAAGAGAAAGATGGAGGAGACAATTTAAGTAAAGAAAGAAGAGGCTAAGGTGGTCGTGAAAAAAGCACAAGATAGGAAAAAGAGGAGGAGGGAGGGAGGAAGAACATGATGAAAGAAGAGAGGAGGTGTAGGAGGGGGAATAGTGGTGAAGAATGGGGCGCAGGAGAGAGCCACAGGGAGTGAGGGAGAAATGAAGGTAGCTTGATAGAATACATAAGGATGCTTGGAGAGTGCAGGGAGAGGAGAGAGGAGGCGCACAACAGCAGGGAGTGATGGGAAAAGACAAGAGAGGAAAAGAGTGATGTGAAAGGGAAAAGCGACCATGAATCAATGGTTTCCCTGTTGAGCCGAAGCAGGCGCAGGGGAATGTGATCCTCCTCTCTCCGCTCATCACGCTGCCTCAGCCTGATAAATGGCAAGGGTTAAAAATATAAAGCCCATTAGCTTGATGAATGGAGCTGGTTGTTGTTGGTGCAGCATGCGGCAGTCACCAGGGGGTTCCAGCCACAGCTTAGGGCGGATTAAGGCATTAAATAGTTTGCTGTCCCACCAAGTGGCAGAGCAGATGTCCTGACGCGGCTCTGTCGTGACATGGAAATCACAAATGGCTGCTTTTGTTCTGAGGGCTCTAGAAATGAATGTGACCTGACAGAGGGTTGATTTGTGACAGGAAAATGTGAAAATAATTTCTTGTGAGATCGACGTGGAGTTCAGGCAGACTTTAAAGTAAGAGACACAACTACACCAGTGAGGGCAATTAAAAGTGAATGAGCCATTAGGGCAATGTCTTTAATATATCTGGCAGGTTATGCCTAATATATATTTTAACTCTCAGTTGTGGTTCCTGTGAGAAAAGGGGACTCCAGTAGGGCTGTCTCCTCAACGCCGATTATTCGAATCATCAATCGAGGTGCTGCCGATTCTAACCTCACATTGGGAGCTGAATCATCAGGCTTTTTTTTTGCTAACTCCAAACCAAACTGTCTCCAAGTGAAATGGAGAAGGGTTTTATTTCTTTGACTATGTGCTGATGTGAAGTTTTTATACCACAGATGATAAAACAAAAAGTCAGTTTTATAGGTAAAACATAAGACTTGATATGCAGACTGTTATAGGAGTGCGGGGCGGTGAGTTGCTCTGCAGGTGCACTTGACTGCAGACACCGTGACTATTATGGTATATCTCACATTAATGACGAACCAAACGGGCCACTCAGAATCAACTTGGAAAATTCATACAGCCCTAGCATCAAAACGGCAAAAGAATATCTAGACATCTGCCAAATTTGACCAATAATTAAGCTTTCTTTCACTCTGATCACTGAGTAGTATTGTGTCTGGTTGGCTGGTGTCATTAGTGACTGAGAAGACATGCACAGCGCCTCATAACATAATGGGAATAGTTGTTCACTTTATGCACTGATGGTCTTAAGCGAAAACCCTCGAGTGAAAATTGCAGGCCTTTATTTTCATCCATGTTAAATTATATGCTTTTATGATGAAAAGAGCAGTGGAAGAATTATACATGAAGATGGCCAGTGGCTACATTCAAATGAATACAATTCAAGTCACTCATTAAAGCTTCGCATTTCGGATGCCGCACTTCACCGATGTCTCCTTTGACTTATTCTCTATAAGTAATAATCATTGCTTTTTCATAATTTCCAGAACAATGATGATTCAATAAACATCAACATATAAAAGAGCCACATTCGTTTGATGTTTACCAAGGGGTAGCAATGCACATGGAAATAAAAGTAGTAATCGTTTTTAATAAAGAAATATACATTATTCATTTATTTTCTGGAGAACCAGTTTCCAATCTCACTCAGACTCTTTGGCTGATGATCGGCAGTAGCCGCAGTATAAGCCGCTGTGGCAGATTGTATTGCTGTTCTGCCTGCGTCTCTTTGTAGCCTGTGCTTTTTTTGCTCTTATGCAATCAAATATGGTGAAACAGGTCTGAACCCTCCAATATACACAGTGCAGTTATATTTTGGAGAGCACAGCTCCACCGAAAATTTCAAACACCCAATTTTGATTGGGAGTATAAAAAAAAAAAACGTAGAGAAAGAAACAGACAGAGAACAAAGACCAGAAAGAGACTTTTGGAGCCGTCAGATGAGATTGATTGTAATGGAGCCTCAGCTCTCAGGTTTAGGGGTTATATGCAGAAACATCTCCATCACTGTCGAATGAAACTTCCAAAAACAAGCCTGGGTCCACTCAACACATTCAACAGAGGAAAATGGTGGGCGGAAAAGGACTTTGACAGGAAAGTAAGGTCCCCTCCCTCCTCTCACTTTGTCGCCTCGTTGACCTGCATTGTTCAAAGTAGACGGTGCTGTTATCTTTCCTCACTCAATTCTTTTGTTCTCGTTTCTTTCCGTCAACCTCACCTTATTATGGTGACATTTGACTATTCTAACAGCTGAGGTTTCACAGCTTCATCATAGTAATCTGACTGAGAGACTGCACACTATTTGCCGACTGGTCAACTCTGTTAAGTTCCATATGTATATTAAAATCAATTATGGGCTATAGTAGTAAGGTTATCTCTGTCATTATTTTAGGGATTTCTTGCTTCATCTTTGTTCCGACTAAAAGAAGAAGGTCGAACACAGATGGGGCTCGTCTCTCCCTCCTCCAGCTCACTGCGCTCTGTGGAAATTCATTATTCAGGGTCAAGAGCCTGAGGGACTTGTGTTGCCATCGCCTTTCCTCCAGTCTCCACCTCAACACTTGACATTGTTTATCGGCTCATCATCACAGCAGACCAACAAGGCCGCTCATTAACATGCAATTAGTGAATTGTGATCTGGTAGTGGGTAAAGCAAGGCCAGTGCTGTGCTGTCACCTGTGCAGAATGAATGTGTCTAAACATGAGCACGACCACATAGTTCATTAAGCACTGAGAGCTATAAGTCTCTTTCATGGACAGAGCGAGGGAGTAAACTTTTCTTCTTCCTCCTTGAAGTTTTTTTTTCTTCCTGTCACTATTATCCTGCCACACTTCTTTCCTCATGTCCTTTATTGAAATGTAGGTTTTCTGCGTTGGCATGATGCATATTTTTTTTCATCTGTCCAAGTCCGCAAAGATCACTGCGGACCACTATGTGGACGTCCACGCGACAAGGACTGCGTATGTGCTAGAAAAGCTAAATGAACATGTGTTTTGTGCACTTTATGCCATTGAAATCAACTCGCAGCAGCACCACCATCCCCAACAGCATCCACCATGATGCAGAAGACAAAAACATGCACTCACGTTGATATCCTCCAGGTCCAAGAAGTTCAGTATGATGCCATTCCTCTTCCAGATGATTGGCGGACGCAGAGTCCCCTGGATGGCGCAGGTAAGGACGGCACTGAGGCCCACTGTTACCGTCGAGGCGCTGATCCACTGGTCCTCCGCCAGGCTCAGCTGGACAACCTCTGTTAGAATCAGAGTAAGAAGGGAAAGGATTAGTGTTGGTGAATGAATGACAGAGAAGCAAATAACAGATGATAGTAAGAAGAAAAGATTTCGAAACAATTAAATATTGAGAAAGGAGGGAAAAAAGGAGGCAGAGAAAGTCACAAATCCAATGGAGTGTGCTGATGTAGTGGAACTGTAGCCAAGCTACAAGCATCCATCTCATTACTAGTAGACCAGGGAGGATAAACAGCTGTCCGGGAGAGAAGGATATCCAGTATGAAAAAAGACCACGTGTCAGAGGACACGCAGCTAGCCAAATATCATTCTTCTCATTAAGGGAAATTTATGTTCATTGAAATGGCCATCCAATTCAATTCACCTTTACGGCAAATTAAGAAATATTCTTCACTGGTTCCCCTTGGCGCCATAAATAGTGACTGTCGCCTAGCTGTGTGGCCAGGCACCACATCTACAGTCACAGTGAAAGTCTGGACACTTTGTCATCTACTGAACGTTTCTCTGATTGTCAGTTTAAACTTTTTGAACAGTTTTAACTCAAGTGGGCTATGCAACATTTACAGTACGTGCCAATATACAACACCACCTAATTCTTCGTACCCCCCCCCCTTTTTTTTCATTTTCTCTGTACACACTATGCAAATGATGACAAAATATGCTTAGATAATGTAGTTTTTATTTCGTAAAATCAACTGGGTATACAATTGTAATTGGAGCATAAATATGCGATATTGTGTGAATGTGGAGTTCAGGCACGGCGGCACTGACATGATATATGTCAGTGTGTGACCGTGGGTCGATATTGGCAGGGGACTACGATATACTTGGCTCAATAAATAAAGAGAAACAGAAGCCTGATGGAAATCTAAATGGAGCCTCCAAGCTGTACATTGAGCATTTACTGGACTGATACCATTGACTGCCCTTGCTGCATGACTCTTCATTACCGAAATACTTAAAGAAAAGATACACCAGGATAACATAAGGATGGAAATAGAGCATTATCAAAAAAGAGAGAGAAGTCACGATGATTGGATATGAACATCCGTAGATAATTAAAAAAAAGCTGTGATTTACAGAGTAAATGTTAAAACATTCAGCACAGAGAAAAAGAGTAATGCAGACTAAATAACTTCTTCAAGTTTGTGAGCAATTCCCCGAGAAACCTGAATACAAGAAATACCTAAACGTACACAATTATACAATCTATGTTTATTTATGTCAAATTATTAATTTTCCACTATTTACTGAAGCGTCATACAATAGTCTGATTTATGCACTAATAATTGCTGTTTTCCAAAGACATTAAGTCATTTTCAGTCAAAACACAATTAGCTTCCACTTAAACATATCAAATCTGTATTTCCATTGTGATGGCATCACTTTACTTATGTGGTTTCAGATGTTAAAAAGAAACAGAGTTTAATGATTCATATCGCATTTCCTGCACTTTTAACTCAATCAGCTGCTTTGTGCGTTCCTGCTATTCACTTAAACCAATCTTATTTTGCCACAAACTATGTTAACCAAGTGTTACTGTCAGATTTAAAAACTGTCCTTCTCTAGCAGGTGTTTATTTCTTTCAGCGTCTATAATGAGCAAAGCAGTGCGAAACATGGCATCTGTCCAACAGATAGATGCTGATTATCAGAATAAACTACACTGACTATATTAATGTATGTTTGATATAGTTTACATTCATCCACCACCGGCATGTTTGTGCTGAGAAAAGGTTTTAGTTTCCCGACTTGTGCTTCCTCTCCCGACCTATAATGGCACACAAATCGCTATGAACAAAAAGATCTAAACATAAACGTTGGGCTTTAAGACCTGCAGTGGATGATTGAACCGCAATGATTATGCCAATACGACAACAACGTTTAATCAAACACCCACATGGAGCAATAATTCATTGTCAAATCTGAAGTAGATGGCTAGTAGACTTTGAAATGTTTGTGATGAACTTCCTATCCGGATCCAGAGTTTGACAAACTCTGTTGTAAAAGACTGCTGGCTATTAGCTGTCTGTTTCACATAGCTCTCCAGGTGATAGATATATCCGGGATGACAGCTCGGTCTGTCAGAGATATTTCAGAATGCCTTGGGTACAGTACACTGCCAGGTTCAACAAAGTTATAATTCAGCAGTGCAGTAATTTGGGTGGCAGAACAGGCTTTGAGTGCCATGTGGACAGATGAGGGATGAAGCACATTGATCCGACATGGCTTGGAGGGGTGGTTCCAGGGTGGTGCTGTGCATTTCAACTAGAACGCAGCTGACATTCAATTGCAAACAGTGCATGGATGTAGCACGTGTGTGGTTTGTCATGTCTTTCTGCAGCAGTTGACTGTTCAGATGGACATCTAGTACGAATTAATATAGTTTTTTTAAGACATAAAAGTAGGTATACAGCTATAAAAGTTGGCTGGCAAGGACGGTCTCTTTAACGTTTAGTCATAGCAGAAGTACAAACTACATTTAAAAGGATAAAACACTGGCTATTGTGAAGGATGGGGTGCTTTTAACAGCTACAGCAAATAACAAGTGGTGCGACTATGACATTTGGAGGTTAATAATAAAAAAAAAATTAAAAAAAGCAACAAGAGGTTTTTACTTTTAATTCCAGAGTCAAATTAATAAAAAAAAAAAAAAAAAAAAAAAAAAAAAAAAACCAACAGGAGGTTATTACTTTTAATTCCAGAGTCAAATAATTGCTACTAAAAAAGAAAAAAATAGGTCATTATAAACGTTACGAGTCATCTTGAGACTTCTGTGTAACTTCGTGTTTTTGATGGGTGACTCGCATAGGGTTTTGAAATATTGACTGGAGTTTAAGACAGCACAGTATCTCTCTGGTTTTAGAATGAATCCCTTCATTTTACTACACTGGCAGCGGTGAAAAGATAACCTTCAGCTCACAGCTCCTAATGCAGGGCTGTAACGCGGCTGTCTACATACCAAATTAAATAGAAACTTTTCTACTGATGCAATAGTCCTCACTTTTAATGTCTTGCAGAAAGGCCACAGTAAAAGAAAAAAAAAACAAACACATCTACCTTCGTCTTCGTGAAAGATGGAGCGGTAGTGAAATTAATCCTGACACCTTGAAATTAACCCTGATGCCATCCAAACTCGACCCACTGAGGTTTCAGTTATGACACCAAGAGTAAAACAGAAAAATGTTCTGCCTTTTTTATGTGATGAAAAATAGGCGTGTAATATTAGTTAGAAAATGTGTTGATTACGGTTCATGTCACTTTTCTAAGTCTGTGTCATTAAGGGACAATTTAAATGTGAAGACATGCCTGCTGTACCATTAAAAACAGCCATCTGTTAATCGCAGGTTGGTCTCTACTGTTGATATCCTAATAAATGTTAAAGTGAACAGACTCCTTTAATAAGCGGAAGATAACGATCGTCACACATTGTAACTTGTTATGTTCACAGACAGAGCCAACTATTCAACATTCCCTTTAAAAAGGAGGCAACATTGATCCTTATCCACTACATCAGACAACAGTATCCCATATCATAGGATGCCAGAACTAATTCATCCGCTGATTCGGGATCTTGCATCTCGATACGTGTGACAAACATAAACAGAAGCGCAGGATGTTGGCTCCTTACTCCGTTTAACTAACTGGCTCTCTAACGTACCATGTTTGAGCCAGTAAGATACAGTACCTGGTTTGGTACCAACAACACGGTATTTTTAGATACGTACTTTGAGTTTAATGCTTACTTTTTATAGAGCAACTCTGGAGTTTATCCTATGTTGTCGTATCACCAGTTGGTTTGGAAACAGAACAGTTAATTTCAAGGCTCAAATTCTTAAAAAGCATAGGGGGGCAGCCAGAGAACTTCAGGTGTTTACTAGCTGTTTATTTAGGTTGGAAGCATATACAGTCAGATCAGCTCTTTCATGCTTGGACCTTTTTTTTTTTTTAGGTGCATGTTTTAGGATACTTTATGATCAACAGTAAGTACGTTTTTTGTGAATAGTGCGTTTGGCCAATTTGATTCAGGCCAGTGTTTGCAAATGTGTTAATTTTATTGTGACACGTCTGGCTTTTGTCCAGCAATTCTGTTAGAGCAGGGGAATTGTCTTTTGCAGGAGAATTGTTTTTGCAGGAGACAGAAATGCAACTGTGACCTTGAGAATGATAACCAAGGAGGCTAACTTTTCAAATGCACCAGTGCTCAATTTTACCTCAACACAAACAAGCCAAAGAAGAACTTTGCCTGCGTAAAAAATAATGACAACAATGTGCAGATCTATCATATACATCGTGATATATCTGATTATTAAAGTGAATTTAATTTTGATAATTGGTACTATAAATACATTTTTAAGCAGTTCTCAAAAAGTAGCTACAGTACACCCATGTTTAACTCAACCATGAATATTACTTCGACTTTATACAAGAGCAGCTGTATATGAATCTGTTAAACATCCTTCCGTGTTCTGTGCCATTCTCAGATGACCCAGACACATTTCATATAAACAGGCAGCGCCTGCTCTGCCCTGACTTGCTGAGGAAGGTTGTCATGACATTATCTAGTTAATGATTCCTACAGTTTCCCCTCTTTTCCTAAAATAGCTCCACCGTGTAAGTTAGTAATTGACTTTCAGGGGAATTCAGGAGCTCCACTGATCGATCAGCCCTGCTAACTGAGCTATGGACGGGATGACATGGCCAACGGGGAGGTTTCTGTATCCAGCTCTGAAGGGATATACTGTACAGTGTGAGTAAAGAGAGCAAGAGAGAGAGGGAGAGAGAAAGCAGAGACAGCCAGGGCCGAATGTGGGGAGAAAGATGTAAAGACAGAGACAAGAAGAGGACTTTTTAACACCAGAAAAAAAATATGGATATAAAAAAAAAAAAGTGCGGGGTAAAGAAAAGACAAAAAAAAAAAAAAAAAAAAAGAAATAGGGAAAAAAGAGATCAAATGAGAGAAAAATAATGTGAGAGAATAAGCAAATGAAAAAAAGATGGACAGGGGCATGGCGACACAGGGGCATAAGAGAAGGAGTAAAAATGTGTGTGCGTGTGAAACGGGAAGAGAGACAAATTTGATGCAGAGCACGTAGAAGATCTCTCAGGGAATAACTAATGTGGCGCGCTCAAGACTGCAGCTGAGAGAGTTGTCCCTTTCCACTTTTTATGAGACCAAGCTGGAGTAAGACATCAAGTCACAAAGCAGAGGAGCAGAACACAATGACTTTTTCAGAGGGGAGGACAGATAACTTCCTGACTGCAGACTAGAAGAGGGAAAGAGAGAAGCAGTGATGGGCAGAGAGTGTGGAGGGGATAGAAAGACGAAGACTGATGGAAAGAGGGTTAAAGGTGAAGGAGTGGCATGTGAGGAGTCATGTGACCGAGGCAAGAAAACAAGCTGACAGGCCGCCAGTAAGCATCATCAGATCGCTTGATTTGCAGGACCAACAATCAAGCATCCAGATTGCTGTATTATTATTGTATTACAAAAGGATAGGATTTTCATAAAAAGCAATGCATATACAAAAATAATCCCTCTCGATATTCACTCATGACCCACTAAAAGTGCGTGGTGGTTTATGTATCTGCAGAGCCCCTGTTGCTTTCTGCCTGTGTTTTCTCTTTTCTTTTCATTTTGAGGTGTTCGGGACGTTTCTAAAAACGTAGCGACCTGGTTCCATATCGTAAGCACGCATCCAAGAGGAAGCTACAAAAATGGCGGACACGGCGTCGGAAAAAAGCGCAAATATAGCCGTCCAGAAATGGAAACAGAAAAAGTCAGAGTGACAGGTTGAGAGAGAGAGAGAGAGAGAGAGAGAGAGAGAGAGAGAGAGAGAGAGAGAGAGAGAGAGAGAGAGAGAGAGAGAGACAACGTTCAGCAGCAGTGATAATAGATTACTTTCGTCTTTATCAAGCTGTTCAACCTGTACATTTTAAATTGTGACACCTTAGAGATGCGTCAATTCGGAGGGTTAAAGCAAATAATTAGCTCAACAGAACTATGTTGAAAGAAAGTCAGTAAAACTTTAACACAGCCCTGGTGTGACACATAAAAACGGGCTTGACAAACGCTGCGTTTCCCAAAGCTACATTTTAATTGTTGAGCGAAGAAACTGGCCAGACTTGGTATTTCTGTGTTAATCTGAAGAAAATATTACATACATTTTCATATTTTTATTCTCAAACTTCTCCTAAATTCATAAATCACACAAACAGTAGTTCGATAGAAACAAAGCTGGTCAGCCGCTCTGAATGTGACTAAATATATTATTGCTCTCCTTAGATCAGTTTCTGCCTGAAGATGTGTGTGATAAATCTGGAGTGAGCCACATTACTTAATATGGCATGTGCCTGGAGCAACAGACCCTAGCTATAGCAATGTCTTCATAAAGCAGTCCCAGAGGGCAAAACAGCACTTTGCATGTCAGGAAACATCCTGTCCTCAGCCCTCCTCAGATAACCCTCTCTCTGTCGACTGATTTATGTGCTGTGCTCTCTGGTGACACCACCATTACTGTGATGGCATCGCCGCACTGAAGTCAGTTTGACTGACAGTGAAACTACTCGTTTGGATTGGTTCACGATCGGCAGTTTCCACCTGTGACAGATGAAGGTAGCGAATGTGAATGTGGACGTTTTTAGTCTGAAATTGGTTATGACGAGCTTTGGGGGAAAAACACGATGGCTAACATTACAACTTTTGACCACACACTGGATGTGAGCTTTAAGACATCATTTGATAGAATATGACTGTTAAGACACTTTGTGCCCAAGAAACCTATGCAGAGTATGGTTTCAGACCGAACATGAGGATTTAATGGAGCCGCGGCTTGCAGATTTTGCATCCCCTTTTTTTAAGTTTTAAATGTTGAAGTTGAAAAAAAAAGCCACTTTTTGACTGCAGGAACTTTCCCCTGGAATTAGGAACATTTGAGGAAGTCATTGCATTTCGACCACAGCGTCTGAAATAGGTTCCGGGGACATTATTTTACCCCTCTAAAAGTCCCTGGTCTGGGGGTATTCATTTCCACAAGTTTTAATATTTTTTTAGGCAAGAAAGTAAACATTTAGATTCCCAATATGTGGTCAGTTTATCCAAATAACCCCCGTTTATAACTGTCTCGTGACGTTTTCGTCCGCCAGGTGCATTGAGACCAAAGGAGTTGCGCACAAAAAACAGTGCAGCTGATATCAGCACTCGGTAAGCATTTTGGTGATTTGCAGGTAAAAAGGAAGTCTACGTGTTGATTACGATTGAGCTAAACTTGGTAGAAAAGTTATTTTAGACATGTGGCATAGTTAAAGCTGTTCCAACAATGTTTCAACAGCATTTCAGTGACTACATATCAACATGCAACAGGTTCTACAGGAACGCCTGGACATATGGGATCACGCTTTGATCAAGCAAAATGCCCACAGGTTTGCAATTGAAATGTCACCACAACAGTGACTGCTTATTTACTGTCACCTTCTTGTTTGGATTAGTCCGTAGATTCATCAGAACGCTAAAACTCCGATGCCTCCGACTAAAACTGAGAGGACGCACACACTAGAACATGTACACACTGACACACACGCACAGAAAGAGCCACACACATACATCCA
>CALSBV010011010.1:6720007-6736305 GCA_943590825.1 Bovichtus diacanthus | reverse complement strand
GTGTGTGTGTGTGTGTGTGTGTGTGTGTGTGTGTGTGTGTGTGTGAGCGGATGCAGGAATGTATGTGTAAAGATGGAAGCATCTCGGTTTATGTGCAGGAAAGATACAAATCTATGAAAATGTTCTGATGCAGACGCACACACATGTTCAACAACAACAGTGTGAATAGAGCTGCAGGACCGAGGAATAGAAAGACCGATCATCTTCTTTCATGAACCTCTCATGAGGTTTTTTTTCATCATGAAAACCACTCCAAGGTTAAAGAGGTCAATGGACTATTTGGTGTAGAGTGGTGAAATGGTGAGAGCAAAACGCTAATACTGTATTTAGAATTTGTTTTGATTAAGCACAATTTTAGAGAGGTTAGCTTCTTCATTTCTTCAGAGATCAAAGAGAGAGTTCAATGTTTGACGAGGCTAAATGTGAGATAAAAACAGAAGCTAATGAGACTACATCTACAGAGACAAAGGAAACAAATCAAATCAAGTTTATTTATACAGCCCAATATCACAAACTACACATCTCAGTGGGCTTTACAGACTGTACAGTCAAAGATTGTTTCTATTTTATTAACTCTCAAAGAACAAAGTTTATTTTTGCATTGATAAATCCGTAGTATTCTCTCAGGACAAATGAGTGCTGTTTTACAGTGGGACAAATTAAAAACACTCATCTAGCATTACACTCCTGCGTATGCCACTAGAGTTTTTAAAGATCACCAAGCAGCTTTTTTTTAAATAAAGTACAGACACTATGTTGTCCATGTGAAGCTCATGTGTGTTCAAACAATCCTTTTTCTACAAAAGATTCCAGTGGTTCTTCAAGGAGAGGACAAAGTCGTACGAATGAGGTTCATCTATCCTGCTTTGGTACTGCAGGAAGGTGTAGTAAGTGGAGTGATAAATATCACTATTTGTGGCATCAGCTAAATACATTTTAAGAATGTGAAGACATAATAAATTCTAAGCGGGTTAACACTTGGAAATTGCAGCTGAATTGCTGAACAACACCTCAGGGTTACTGCATGTATCACTTCAAAATCACTAAAAATGTACCGCAGCTCCAGCACAGTGTACACTGTAGGACATCATCAAATCCCAACAGAAGTTCTCAGACTTCATACAAACCGGATCATTCCTCCAACCACAGCACAGCTGGAGGAATGATCCCAGCTATGGGTTTAGATGCCCTGCTTAACGGCCAATTTCAGTTAGATTTTTGATAATATACTTCCTACTCGTCGGGGGGGATGCCTGTGCCAAACTTGGCAAGCATCTGAGTCACTTATAATCCAAACTAAGGATCTCTGATGTAGCCACCTTTGAAACTAAGTAGGGTCGGCTATATAATGACTAAGCTATCACTTGGGTGCATTAGGCTAATATGGGTAATGTTATAATATTGGATTTTTCAATAGCAAAATATATCTGTTAGACCCTCCCTGCCCACGTCTTTGGACTCCAAACTCTTAGTTTGAAACAGAGAGTAATATTTTGTAGTATTCAAGCCCAAGCCAAGATACTTGAGTGATGTTGACACTATTTTCTGAAGAGTTGACAAGTCTAGAGGCATAGAAGACATTGTTTAATTGTTTTCATAGTCCGAGTAGAAGAATGTGTAAAAAAAGATATTATGAATGCGAGTTAAGGTGGTGATATACAAATATATTAAACAAACATTTGAGCGTGAACCAGACTATGAGCTGTTAAATAGTCAAGATCTTAAAGGTCCTATGAAGAAAACAAATATATACACAGGAGAGCACATTTTGCTTCAAGAGGACGCCCTTCAGAGTGTCACTGAAAGAAAAACATCTACTTGGCTCAGATGTTGGGATTGTTTATCATGTCATGAAAAGCCCTCGACTTTGTAGAATTATGACTCAACATGTGTGGATTAATAGAGTTGAGTGACAATTCCTGCACATTTCTGTGACGTCCAGGAATTCAGACTCATTTACTTTACAGTATTACACAAGATAATTGGAAAATGCTTTGTTAAAAACTGACTCTCATTAAAAGCTGAACACAGAGTACGTACGATGTAAAACATCACCAATGCGCACTTGTTCTTACTTTTAAATGCTGGCTCACATTACATGTGTTGATAAAGTCTCTGAAGTGATCTAATAACACCAATCCTCTCATAACAGAAACCTTCATTAAATCTTAAAAATAAATGTTTATCTGATTAAAGTTCAGTCTATTGAAACAACCTTTTGTCGATCCACACTTTGACCTGTATAAAATATATTTTCTTCTTTCTTTTACACCTTATTAAAATGTGGGCTTAATAAGTAGAAAAGTAAACTATACAGACATTGTAACATGGCACCATTATAACCACTAACAGGGTTTTTAAAAAGCTGCTGATGAGTTGATGAAGTTGATTAATTGCTCCATATTTTCGCCTGGAGTACTCTCACTACTGTGCAATGAATTATGAGAGAATAAAGTTTGTCTACCCGATGCATACACCGCCACACTATTAAATTATTATGGATCCTCCAAGCATGGCAGGAGTTTAAAAAAAAAAAAATAATTATGAAAGTTTCAGGCTAAATTCCTGCATGCGCAATGATTATATTATATATGGGCAGCACGGATGCTGGAGGTTAGAGCTGCCGACTCAAACTGAGAAGGACGTGGATTTGATCCCAAACTGGACCCTTTCCATATGGATCTGACCTCAAGTAGAAAGTGACACAGAAGATGCTTTATGCTAATGTTTGCCACACAGTGAGATGCATGTGTGAGCAATTTGACCACAGGAATATTTCGTTGTCCAACAACTCTGCATGCTGCAAAAATGCTTGCATAATATAAGCTCAGCCAAAGCTGATTCAGACCCTTTTTTTTTAAAAATGTCTATTATGAGATGTAAACGATGAGCTATTTAAGAAAGCATGACACCTCTGAATTTGTCCAAATTCTCTCTCTGGCTATTGATATATAAAGTGCTGGAGCCGCATGCCGTCAGCACAAAACGTACTACAGAAGCAGCTGAGTTTCCGTTAAAGACCTTCATCAGGCAGTAAACTAACAATGCATCTTTATATACAGGCTGTAACAGCTAATCACAAAAGGGTGGAGGCCCAGTCACACGCTTAGATGCACAGGTTGATTTGTGCTTCCCCAAAGCATTTCATGTTGCCTCTATTGTGTCATTAGGTGACGCTTGTAGATGTGCTAGTTGGTCAGGGGGGAGCTCAACAAGTCAAACATTCATGTATATTATTCAAAGTAACGTTGAGGATTAAATCCCCTTACTTTAGTTTGATATACAGTATATTCTCCCTCTTCCTGTGTCATCTCAGTGTGTTCATTACTCATGGCTGTAGCATCGTTTGGACCTCGGTTTATAGGAGGCAAGAGGGAGCTGCATTATTTTTGCCCCCGTTAACTATGAAATGTTTTCATAATCGAGTTAAATTCACTTGTTTGTCACAGACATTGACATTTGGGTAAATTCGAAACCCTTAATCGTATTCTCATCTCTTGCGCCTGATTGGCTTGGTTCCTCACAGGGTGGAATTTTGCAAAAATGTGTCAGATAACTAACGCGAGATGTGGCCGCCGCTCTACCTCCAAGCCAGCGCCCTCTACAGCCGACTGCAATCCTGGTCGCCATACTGTAGCTGTGTTTGTGACATCGAGGCATCAAACTCAAAAGCCTCTGAATTTCTGCTGTGCAGTACAACATCACATGAAGGTGTTCCACATGCGTGTAGCTTGTGACTGGGATTATGCCTGGCAAAAAAACAAACAAGAAGAGCACACTGCATCATCTAGTTACAAGAAAACGCCTGAGCATTAAACCCTGAAGCCAGCTCAGCGCATGTTGTTTTAGAAAGGCTGGGTTGAATGGGAGCTTGTTGCCACAGGAGATATTGAGTAACAATAACACTCTGCTGGGAGCGAGCAACACTGAGCTGAGCCGCAGAATCAGACCTCACCCCTGAGAATAAGGACTTTAGAGATTTGGGATTACCTGCTCTTCTATCATCACCTAATCTCTCCCTCTCTCTCGGTCCACACTGTTTCAGCTTTCTGAAGATGTCAAAGTTGCACTTTCAAGGTCTGCTGAACAATAAACTCTGGGTCACGCTAAATGATATTGGCTGCAAGTGTGGGTGCTTTTTAAAAGGAGCAATGCAATTCTAACAGATCAGGAAGGCTCAGGCTTACTGCACGGAAACTGTAAGAAAACTAATCCAAAACTAATCTCTCGGGTTTCATTTAGTTTGGTTTTCCATTAAATCCCATTTTACAACACTTCTGTTGTCACACCTGAGCCGTCTCAATAACAAAGACGACATTCATAATTAATGCTATTTGTAAAACTTTCTTTTTTTTTTTTTTTTTGCAGTTTCCTTGTGTTTGGCGTTGTTTGTCCAGCCATGCTGTTTCTTTCTTGTGGATTTATTTGATTACAGATGACATTTTTGGATACCAGCAGTGCGCCACAGATCCTAATATAAACGATTGGGTTTCCTTATTGAATCTAGACCCCAAGTAAACCACTACTAAGGTCTGCTTGCTTGTTGGAGTGCAACATTTACTAAATAACACACATTCGCAACTGCAAACAGCCAAGTGCTGCCAAACTGTTGTGCTGTGTCACTAAGTGTCACTGAAGAGGGGAGGAGTATGACTCATTCACTTCCTCACTGAGTTACTGTTGCTGTGAACGTGTGTAAGGACAGTGAAAGGGTGTGTATGTGGTCTTCTTCTTCCCTCCCAGTCCCAGCTTTGTGTTTTCTCCCTCACCCACGCCTCTCTTCATCCTCTCTTCTACCTGCATCTCTTATACCTTCCACATCAACTGCGTATTACATACTCCTGTTTTCTCCTCTTTTGGCTCCGCCCACCCTTCTCTTCTTCTTCCTCCCTGATTAATCTTTACCTCGCTGCCTCACCCCACCTGTGTGCTGCTCTTGCCCTTGACAAACGCGTGGAAACATATAATTATGCATCACCTGCTCTTCTAAAACCCTCTCCATCTCTGTCTGACTCCTTTCTCTACACTTTTGGCCTCTCCCAAATCCCACTCTCTCCTTTGTCTCTTGTAAATACATGTGAACAGGATGTATTTGTAGTCCTTACTCTAAAACACAGTTTCACATCCTTTTGCATATTGAGGAACTAAAATGAATAGCCCCTAAGGTGTTTGTTTTTGGTTTTGGATGTGTGCGATTTAGCAGTTTATAAAATAAGCATTTCAGCTGGGAGCCACCACTCCTCACTTGTACTCTCATTCTTTCCCTCCTTTACCCGGTTCCACTCTTTCATCCCTTTATGAGATCCGAGTGTGTGTTGTCTTGTTTGTTGAGTTCAGTTTAGTGACGTCAGCCCTTCAGTTCCACTGCCCAAACAGGAGAAAAAACAACTCTTATTAAAATATAACCTTTTACTATAACCGAGCCATCTGGACCCACTCGCTGATGATTTACACAGAACAGATGTTGGCCCAAAGAAAACAACACGACCCTCCCTCGGAGAGCATCTATGGGAAATATTTTTTACTTTCTCACACCATAAATGTTGCAACAGCAGAGTACCCAAAAGCTGAGGTTATCCAGCCACAGCGGATTATGTGGTTGTACTCTAACCTTGTAGGGCTGTTTTTTTTTTTGTTCTATAAATCTGCTGCTGTATTCTTTTTTTCCATTGGAAAGAAAAAAAAACAAAACAACAACAACAAGATTTTTCCTTCTTCTGCTGTGTTTATCTCCTTTGTTCTGTGAGAACATTTTCAAAGCTGATGAAGGTGGATGCTGGAGGGGATTTTCGTTGAGGAGATGAGGAGAAAAAGCAGGAATTATACCGCTCCCATTCAAGCACACACAAACGGAGAAGCGGACACACACTTTGCCAAGAAAAAAATAGGGAGAAAGTGGGGATTGTTTCACCAAAGAGGCAAGAGCAAGAACAAATCAATGGAGGCATGATAATGAATTATTTCCTCGCCAGAGACGGAGTTAGAGGAGGGAGATAAAAGCAGACCACATGCTGCGCCACTAACAGCCTGTGGGCTGCTGCCTGTGAATTATGAAGCGTTGGAACACACTTGCTGCCCTCGGGACCAGTCGGTTGCAAAAGAAAGAGAAAGGGGGAAACATAGAAATAAGAAAGCTGCAAAGAGATGGGGGGGACCAGAAAAGAAATGTCAGAAAGGGTAATAGGTCAAAGCGAAGCCCCTTGAGTCCCTGCAGAGCATGGATTTACATCTCTCCGGCTAATTAGAGACGTAAAGATGAAATTAAAGTGGTGGAAATGAAAGAAGGATAGACGGATGAGGGAAATGGAGAAGTAGGAGTGGGGGGGGTGGGATTTTCAGCATATGTAATTATGAGCGATATTAGATATCGGGTGGAACAGTGAGTGTGTCACCAATGAGAAGTCATGTCTTAATGAGACTTAAATGATGTTCCAGATGTACCGTGACATTCCCCCCCCCCCCATTACACCATGATCTGCATTTAGAAGGCCCAGAATACTCGGCTCCTGCGAGTCGTACAGACAAATGAATTAAAAGTGCAACTAGTACTTTATTGCACCATGTTTAACATACCCAAGGCAGGCATTTGTCTAAATCCCCTCTTTGTTCTTCCTCAAAAAAAGACATCCTGCTGAGTGTCCCAATTTAGGTGCTTGATTTAGATTAAGCCCTTTTCAACTTAATAAAAGAGTCGTGTGAAGTATATCAATATATACTTGAAATATTCAAATATCCTGTTGGTGACTTCACAATGGTTAACATTTTTGAATTATGGGATACATTAAGACCCAATCTTTGGCTGCAATATGCTTGCGGCTGATTATTTTTAATTTATCTTACTGCGCGAGCAGCACAATGGTAACCTCAACTGAACTTCTTATTTAATGAATTCAATTTTTAGAAAGAGAAAATGTGTCCGCAACTGTTACAGTTTTATACATCATCCATCTGTGATGTTAAATACTTTTTTGCTTTACTCACTGTTGTAATTTAGATTTTTAATGCACCGACTTTCCTTCAACTTGCCTCATCTACTTCATTTATTAATTCACTATGTTTCCTAAAATGAGTTTCAATTTCCCTCAGAGAACATGTCTTAATTCGAAACATCCAGCTGTTGTTTTTAAGTCTGGGTGGAGAAAGCAAACGCAATATTGCAGTAAGAGAAGATATCAAGCTTTAATTGCCCTCATCTTTATGAACGGATATCTGCATTTGAATGAATTCTATAGGCAACGGGACAAGACTTTGGTATTGGAAGCATTCTGGTTTCAGTTTGTAGTCTGAGTAATAGTAGTCTTTGGTTGCATGCAGGGAGCAAAAGAGGCCAATTCCAAACCTTAACTAAGAGCTTCATTAACCTTAACCACTCTATATTTCTTTAGAGCTAATTACAACATGTTTATCAGTTACATTAAAAGCCAAGGAATAAAGGAATACCGCGGCATGTCAGGAAATGTGTTTAGTTATGTTCTTGTAAGACGAGCAGATTGATGTCGATGGAGCCAGAGTGGATTAGATCAGCCCCGAGTCAAACTCACGGTGATGACGAGATTCCACAAAGTAACTGCCCATAATATTCATTAATAAGCTGAAGTGGTGGTAGGCATATTTCTTTAACTTAAGAGAGAGCCAGGTGAGCCGTTACCACTGCTTCCAAGTCTTTGTGCTAAGCTAATGGCCCCCTGGCTCCAGCTGTACGCTAAGTGCAGACATGAGAGGCATCGATCGTCTCCTGTAACTCATGGGAAGCAAGCGTTTAAACCCGCCTCCCTAACTATTGCTTCGCTAACATATAAGGACAAGGATCAAATGCATCTTCCACGTTAGGAAGATTCCAATAATGGCAGAAACAAAGTAAACCTCTCAACTGCGGTTTGTGCGACGCCTTTATTTTTGATCAGCCCGTTGCACACAGTATATACGTCCACTCAGATGTTTACAAAGCCTGGAAGTCTCACTTGAGAGTTTCACTGAAGAGTGCTTCATAGTGCCTCAGATGCTGCGCACATTAATTGTATTTGTATGATCATAAAGTAAAAATTGACGGCCCACTGTCTCTTGATATCCTTTGAGGAGCACTCATGTTTTTCCATTGAGATGCAGACAGTAAATCATGGCTTCCTTCTTTATCAGGGGCCTCAACTGACACCGTCCAAATGCGCTCTTACGTTTTCATTTTTTCGCTTCCCCTTCGCTCTCCTCTTCTTATACGTTCCCCCCCCTCGTATGTACTAAAGATTTCTACCTGACTGCAGTGTTACACTCCGGGATAACAGAGTGTATATCTCACACCACACAAATCACATCCTTAAGTGTTGATTGTGCACAGGGTTCATATGGCTTATTGTTCTGTACCTCCTCCCCTCCAGGGAATTACCTGCATCAGCTAAGTGTTGTACTAATAAACGAGTCGCGCATTAAACAAGACAGCCATAGTTGCCATGACGACCCACTGGGTACCTCTCACTGTTGTATTCAGAACGGACTGCTGGATGACCACTGGCTGTGAGGTGTTATGTGAGTAGAGTATATGTGCATGACTGCATGTGAAATGCATATGTATGCCTACTTAAGTGGGTACATGAGTGCCTGTATGTGAGGTAATTATTAAGAACTGGCAAGATGCAGTATATTTAACAGCAGGTGGCTTTGAATGAATGATGAAAGCCGAGAAATGAAGCTGTAGCAGTTCTATAATAATACATTTGTCAAATTCTAAGTGAAAAATAATCCAATTCATCAGCATATAAAACCTTTTTCTATTGCTATTGATTGATGTAGTAACATGATTAAAATTTGCTACGTTTAACAGGTGGCATAAACCTGCACAACATGAGCTGTAATATTTGTAACAGTCGTGGTTTATATGTTTTGCTTACAAAGAAGATCTAAGTGGTCACTGTGAGCTGCCATAAGACAACGACAGGACACTAAGGTGCATTACGTTTTTTTTTTAAAATCAAAAATACCTTTCATTTTTACTTCCTTGAAAAACAACCATTCAAATAATGCTGTCACTCCGACCCAACCAACTAAAAACTGACGGAAATGTTACCGTTTACAGTTTGCTTGATGTGCCATAAAAATATCTCATTTCCACAGGAAATACACTTAGTTAAAGATGCAACATACTGTTTTTAATATGCTGCTTTATTCATTTCATGAACATGATCAGAAGCAAAACAACCTGACAACACAACAGCAATACACCTCATCATCACACACAATCCATCCCTCTCACAGTGCAGCATGGAAAGGTGTGACCAAAGCCTCAACAGTCCCTTACCTGTTACTACAGCTACCTGACACTGGGTAATTACCCAAGAACAGAGACGGCACTTGGAAGGTGCCAGAAAGCCCCATACATACACACACAGGCAATTAGCTGCAAAGGTCCATTGAGCGGTAATGAGGCATCAGACACTAGCTAGGGGAGATTGGGCAGGGGTGAGGGAAAGAAAGGGAAAGGAAGGACAATGAACAGTAAAGAGAGATAAGTGCAAATGACAAGTGGTGAAAGCAGTAAAAAAAAAAGGAAATACATAAATGGAGAAAAGACGAGGATGTGGTCTCGATAAAATGGACGGGAAACAATAGATGGCACAGGGGAGACGGTGGAGGGAATGCTGTGCTGTGGGTGCAGTGGGAACTTCCAAGACCTCCAGTTCAAAGTCACTTTGTTGTCAAGAGCTTAGCTGGAGGTCTCTCACCCACTTGGCTGTCAGAGAACAGCAGGCTTTCCTTGTAAAAGTGATATCTGATCTCAGCAAGATCATTTGTGCAGATTAAGGGCAAACTTGAGAAACATGAAAGATCAAACCTTGACGGGAGCCACCAGGCAGCAACACAAAGATATTATCTTGCTGCAGAGGCATCAGGGCTTTTCTAGAGCTTCATTGGATACATACAAGGTGTAAAATGGAGACGGAGCCCAGCGGGAATAATATATGATGCTGTTGCGCCCAGCTGCATTTCTGCATTTTACGTAACCTGCACTGAAATCAAATTAAATATTTCAAAAACGATTTCAAATGAGTTTTTGTTCAAGTGTGGTCCCGCGATGACATCCCTGTCTCCTACAAATGATGTTCGTATAGTACAACTAATTGGCAACAGTAAACACATCCTGACATAGGTCTGCAGTGACCTGAAGCACGAGACACAATATCTTTACTTAATTAGAAACCGCAATCTGTTCCTAACTTTAACCTGAAGTGCCATTGTTGCCTATACCTACCCACATGAGGGATTCAGGATTTAACGCTCGTATTATGTGCACATCTACCTGCTACTTCTATGCAGCACTAAAACGTTTGCACTGCCTGTGAAAAATAATTAAGGCAGCGATTACATTTATTCCCACAATGTTTTTTGGTCAAACAAATTAGTACCATAATTTCTAGGAAGTCATAAGTTGATTCAACGAAACTGGAAAAACTAAAATAGAAAAAGTTCCCCTCTGCCATAGCAACGCAGAATACCCCGGTGATGACAGCGATGCACTTACACATACGTCCACCTATCAGTGTGCATGTCAGGATGGGAATGGATGCTTTTGCGAGTGTATGTAGTGTTCAGGAACATCGATGTCCCGCAGGCATGGGTACCGCACGCACGGTGGAAACAAATCTGCCCCTTGAGGTTGATAAAGTTTTACTATGACAACATTATCTTTTATTATCTACTAATCTTTAATACCGTGCCATGTGTGAATAATATGCCATGAATAATTTGCGCATAGTGTGGTCAGAGTTCCGTGGATTTCGCTTGTTTTTCTCACTCCCCAAACACATCCGTGACTGTGCCGATCTCTCCATGTTCAAATCTCAAATCTAAAATCTAAACTCGCCTTTTCAGTTCTGCTTTTAATGTGTAATTATTTTTTATGCATTTTAAAATGCTGTTGTCTTGTTTTATAATGTATTTACGAATTATTACTTAATATGCATCTGTAAAGCGACTTTGAGTACCTTTTAAAGGCGCTTGATAAATAAAATGTATTATCATTATTATTATAATAATCAATGTAAGCTGACATCTTTATTTATTTATTTTTTCTCAATTATTTCTTGTAAGGCCACACTTTGAGCTCTGCTACCTGTTCATGGGCACGTGTCCTTATTTCACATTTCACTGAATACATAATTTATTGATCTATTGAAAACTAAATAATTCAAATGAGCATTTCTACTGTACGTATGGAGTTTCATTTATTGTTGCCCTATACAAATATGCAGTACATGCACATTCGGTCTTCAACACACACACTCACACTTGTGTACATCCCTCTCTTCAACCAACAAACCCGTTGACCTTTATGTGACACTCGCTGCTCTTTGTGTCTCACCAGCAGAACATCTCCTTTTCTTTCACTGGTGTCTCCTGCTGGTCATTCCCCTCCTGAGAATCAGAAGAGACTCTTCACCCTTCTGAAACCACTGGCTTTTATCTCCTCTTCCTCTATTCCATTCCCTCTCCTCCTCCTTTCTACACCATTCTCCTCTTTCCTCACCATTTCTGCTACTTCGGTATCTTGATTAATCAGACCTGCCGAGTGCCCCTGCCAGTGCAGCCCAGCATCTCCACATAATTCTTCTATTAATAGGAGTCATGGGAAACAAATAGACCAAGGAGTGGAGGAAGTTGAGAAAAAAAAGTAAAGTGAACAAGCTTGGAGGGAGAGAAATGCACGTGGGAGAAAGATGGAGGAATAATAGGAACAAAAAGAAATAGCCTGGTCCCCATTAGATGCTCACCAGCTGTGTGTTTTTGCAGTCAAATTAAAAGCAGGACCACTGGCTCATTGCGTGGCACCTTAACAACCAGGAGCTTTGTTAACATACACCAACAAGGTCTGCGACTGTACAGTTAAGTGCTTAAATCAATCTACATTAGTCCAATAAAGACAGTTCAACTTTATAAATCTATCTGATAAGGGTATCAGCAACCTTGACATCCATTTTAAATACTTCAATAAGCATTTTAATTTGTAGAGAAAGTGAATAAAATCATCTTTCAATGGAAATGCAGTAAACTGTAAAATACTGCTCCAACATCGGTAACCTACAGGAAGAATTAGAAGCAAAGACTTCTCAGAATAATTAAGAGGGATCTATTGAAAAAGAGAACTAATATTGTCAATGTAAGGAGATAATGGTGGCAAACAAAGAGGGAGCTGAAAGATTAAGACATGAACGTTTCTCCTTCAGCCGTCTCAACCCCGTGTTTTAAAAACATCCCACCATCTGCCTGCTGCTTTCTTCTTTCATGTCCTCTTTTTTCTGGTGTTTTCCTACTTAACTCCTCTGGTGCTCCCGCAATTTGCTGGCTTGATGACCCAGAGTCAATCATGAAGATTTAGTGAAATAAACAAGCCAGTGGGCAGATATTTGAAAACGGCTTTGGGGCATCAGTTTGAATTCATGACCATCGTTGTTTATTTTTGTTCTGCTGCTTTCACGCTGATCTCTGCAGGATCTGGAGGGTCTCCAACAGTCCCAAAGTTTCTGCATCAAACACAACTTCAGAAGTTCTTCGGAACATAATAACATACTAAGGCCACTAGTTCAATAGCGGTTAATTGGAGCGGTAAGAGCGCTGTGGCGGTGTGTCCATCCTGACATGGGTGTGTACTGACTTCCACCTGCAGCGTTCAGACTTGTGTAGTCGCACAGTCGTGATTCACAACGAGCAGGCAAACAGAGCCGATCTGGAGCCTCTAGACAGGACACAAAGAGTCCCTATAGAATTACGGCGGTGTACTATGAGGAGAATAATCATAAAGACACGGTTGAGCAGCTATAACAGAGTATACTTCTGCACTGTATGTAAGCCGGGGACACTATGGTGTATGACAAGTGAATAGTAGTATTCATTCATTATAGTTAACCTTTACATCAGATTAAGCTCAATGATGTAAAACAAAACTTTCAATGAGAGATTTTAATATTTGACATAATTTGTTGAAATTAAACAAACATATTGCAATAGAATTCCAAAGAAAGTGGATGAGTTGTATTGAATCATCACCCTGTTTTCTCTTCAGTGACTTCCCTTTTCCATCTCTGTATTGCTTTCCGATGGTACTTGCACCGTCCACCTTGCAGCAATAAGGACACACGATCTACTAAAAGTTTATTCCATAAACACATTGTACTGTACAGTAGGGTTGGGCAGTATAGCAGCTTTTTAAAGGTACATCGATACATTTTCAAACAAGATATATGGTGAGCCAATACCGTTTATATTGATATAGTTTGATGTTGGGCCACATACGGGATTCCTACAGCTTGAGGCAAGTTAGATTTTAAACTTTTGAAGACTTTTTTAATGCCAATGGAATCAAATTCAAGACAAATTTTAGGCAACATCTTTCCCCTATTCCGATCTTAATGTTAATGTGAGAGGCATTTGCTGAATTATAATTTTAAAAAAAATAGATGTTATCAATGCAATGCATCGTTGGAGAAAAAAAAAAAAAAAAACGAGAAAAAAAATCCTACATCCCATGTCTAAGCATTTTTCATACTTGAAAGGTTGATTAATGAATTCACTGACTTTCCGCAGAAACCCTGTACATAACCTGTTTATTCCGTAGGGACGTGCTGGTATTTGCATCTCTCACTCTCTCTTTTGATCCATATCGCCCAGCCCTACTGCACAGGACACCACAACTCCAGAAATGGTGTAAAAGATAATAATATGAAGTCGAGGGCAGATATCTCCGACTGCACATTTACAAAAGGTTACTCTCCATACATAATGCACATGCGGCCCATGTATCACCGCAGGGCACCTTTATATACTACACATGTATCCACAAAGGAGCTTTGACATTGTGTGACCGTATATATTATATCTGCAGGCTTTAGATATCTCCAATAAGCCTGCTCACCTATCACCTTCAGCGCTTAGTCAATGTTGTCTTTACCGAACGTTAATGTGAATCAGTGCCAGCGTCCGCCAGGCAAATTACTGCACATTTATTATTGTGTAATTACAGTGGTTCTAATTCGGATACAAAGGGCACGTGTAAAAGCAGTCCCATCCTTAATAATGTTGACAGGAAACAGAGCCCTGTGAAACCATACAGTGTTAGGAAAACTGCAGAGCTGATTCAAAGCCATTATGTTGTTATCTCTGTCATGTCCTGTGTTAATTACTCACTCCTTCTATATACAACAAGAGGGCATTCTCTCTTTAAAACACTGAAAAATGTATATCATCAGGTTTGGGGCTGTCGGTCGGACAAAACAAGAAATCTGAGGATGTCACGTTAGGTTCTGGGAACTTGCGACAGGAATTTGTCTCTGATTTCCATCAAAAGAAAAGATATTTGAAGACGCCGGGAAGTTTTTTGACATCCTCCTGGATCCATCTTTTTCATATATGATCACATCATCATATCTGTCACATGGATTTGTCTTCGTTGTATTTTTAATGATGTTGTTATTCTGTACACACGTCACCTATTGTACGTCTGTCCGTCCTGGGAGAGGATCCTCCTCAGTCTCTCCCTGAGGTTTCTTCCATGTTTCCCCTTTAACTGTTGCTTTTAGGGAGTTTTTCCTTGTGCGGTGCAAATGTCTAAGGACAGAGGAGGTCGTATCCTGTACAGTCTGTGAAGCCCACTGAGACAAATGTGTCATTTGTGATTTTAGGCTATATAAATTAACTTGATTTCATTTGATCTAAACTACCAACTGCCGTCATTGGTAGCGAGTAGAATTCCAATTGTGGAGTTACATTCTTGAGCGTTTTTACTTCAAACTTATAATGAATCAAACACACTGTTAAGAAACAGCAAGTATAGCATTTTGGAATCAGTACATACACTGATAGTGTGTGTTTTCTTCAGTGTATTACAAAGTAGCCTCAAGACTTGATCTGATAGAGCTAATAACTCAATTAAATTGTGATTGTGGGTCACCCAGTAGCTCACCTGGTAGAGCAGGTGCCCCGTGTACTCAGGCTCTAAGAGTCCTTACCGCAGCGGCCTGGGTACAAAGGCGACCTGCGGCCCTTCGCTGCATGTCATCCCCTCTCTCGCCCCACAATGAAGGCAAATACAGCCAAAAAGAAATCTTGTGTAAAAAACAAAACATTTTTCATTGTGAATCCCCCTTCAGTTGAACTAGACGCGTCCAGTCTGCTTTTCTGTAAAAGACAATTGTCACATCTGCTAATCCTAGAGCATACAATGTTTTAGAAAAGGACTTTTCTCTAAGATATTATATTTAGAGAAATATTTGCTGAATCTCTTCTCATTGTGTGACTGTTACCCTACACTACATACTGCTGGTTACTTATTAAACCGATCATTTAGGAATTAAAAGATTATTCGATGGTTGTACTGATTAGAACAACATCGAAATGTCTGAGACACAAATGTAAATGTGATTGCCGTCTCCCAGTAATTGCTAGTAATCTTCGAGACTACATCAGTAACATTCTTTAAATGTAAGTGTAAATACATACTCTTGGAGAAAGAAATAGGTGTTTAAGTAGAATCTACTTAACAGAGGTGGCAAAGTGGCAGTAGAGAAGAGTAAGAAAGAACATACAAACAGCCTGCCGGGCTTGTAAAAGGTAGACTACGGAGGAAAAATCAATGAGAATGCAATCATCTCTGGAGTATTCTCCAAGCATACTCCCTTCTAAAAAATATATATATATATTTTTTTTAAATCATTTGGGTGGCAACAGAAAGCTTTGTCTAGAGGTGTGCTTGTCGGGGTTTATACACTAAATAAAGCAAAGACAACAAGGCAACACAAACAACACAATCAGCGTTTCTTAACAGCACAAGTGACTGTAAGAGCAACGATGATGCTGGGGATGGATTTGATTCTTACATCAGAGCGGCAGAAGAGAAAGAAAGTCAACAGAGGAGAATCAGGAAAACTAAAGAAGGATTCCCGGCAACATTTTCAACTGTGTTTTGGGTTATAGTGACACTAAAACATGGCTAAAGCTTGATTTCCAAATGTACCTCACCTGAGATCGGACAAATGCATCGGCAATAGATAGAATATGAGCCACATCGTTTAGGCCTGTTATTAATATTGTATTTTCCAAGCTTATGACCATAATGTAAATTTCCACCCTGCTAAACACACCTGTGATTCCAGGCTACTCTGCTGCCCAGACTGCTCACTGGGGAGAGCACTGACTGCAACACACACACACACACACACACACACACACACACACACACACACACACACACACACACACACACACACACACACACACACACACACACACACACACACACACACACACACACACACACA
>CALSBV010011010.1:6667677-6719997 GCA_943590825.1 Bovichtus diacanthus | reverse complement strand
ACACACACACACACACACACACACACACACACACACACACACACACAATTTAACACCATCAACATTATCTAGAACGCCAGATGCACCACTCAAAAATAATTACTCCCACTTGGCGTTGCCCTTTCTACAGCCTAACAGTTAACCTTGAGCGTCATCTGATCAATAGCTTGTTTTATTGGTCCCAACCCATTTCTTCAACTGCTTGTCAAACATAAAATGCATTGACAAAACACGGCCTAGAACCCTGCAGGCAAGGCCTGTAGGTAGATAAATACAGCGCATTGTCTGCTAACTGCCCATCTGGAAGGTGAGGCGAGTGTAACGGAATAATAGCAGGATGGTTCCCACTAAAACCAGTCATTAGGAGGCTAAATTACTGGTGAGGCTTAATGGACCTGCACAAGCTGAAGGGAGAGCCTTAGAAATGGCCACCTGCCACAGTTAACTGCTGGATTCATCAACTTTAGCAGCTTTTAATCGCCATTTTGTTTTAGGATTAAGGTTATTTCACTGCAGTCTGACGTGAGACAAGTGGAGAAATATCATTTAAAAAAAAATGAAGTTGCAGCAAGTTGCCATGGTGTCCAGCAAATGTTGATGCTACGGAAAAAGTAGTTTCTGAATTGTGGTTATTGGTCTTTGGAAGGTGGAGCCCGTGTGTGCTCTCAGCTGCCGCTCATTGTAAACCCCAAAGGCTATTATGGCTGTTCCAGATGCTATAATCATGGCTCGGTCTGGGCACATGGGCTAGTGTGCAATTATCAATTTATCTGTGGCTGAAACACTTTTCATCCAGATGGCTGCTGCGGAGAGGCTGACTGGATGGGAGGTCAACAGGCTCTACATCGTGGTGACAGAAAGCTGTGTGTTTTTAATTGTTAAACGCATTGGGTGACATATGTTTTGCACGGTTTGTCAACAAAAGCAAACTAATTAACCACACAGAGCACACGGGGCGTGTAGTTTTAGCAGACAGCGTAGATAGGCTTCAAGTATGTCCAATTATAAAGAAGTGTAAGTGGGGACAGAGTGTAATGTATAGTTTTACAGGATAACATGGTCTCTGATACAAATACTGTGCATCTTTGTTTTCTGACAGTGCAGGGAAGAGGAAGAAACATGAGGATGAGGAGACTAAAGACTCACGGAAAGCTGTGTAGAACTCATGCAGGCTGAGGTGTCCATCGTTGTTGTAGTCGTCGTAACGCAGAAGGTCCTGCATGGTGCACTCCAGCAGGCTGTCCTCCAGGTGCTCCTTCATAGAGATCTGACACACACACACACACACACACACACACCCACACGCTGTGTTCAAGCATATATCTGAACAGAAAAAACCCTGCAGAGAACTTGTGGGAAAGCCAGTGATGTAGAAAACTATCATTCACAGCTACACATTTCTCACACTTTATCATAGCCTTTACTTATCATTTCTCGCATGCCATCATCATTTTTATTATAAGCTATCTGCTGGGAGATAGAACCACATTATGCACATTCGGTAAAAATGGAAATCTGACATTTTTAAAGGGGGAGACACCACACACATTTAACATTTCAGTATTCGTCTAATGGGGTTGCTTTTTTTTTTTTTTTTAAAGAATATGAACAGCTGCACTCAGCCTGTCTGTTAATGTGCTTTCACACCTGTAGTCGGGTTCATTCGGTCCGGATCAAGGCAAAGCAATGATGCATTGTTGCATTTTAGTTCTGGTGCGGTTGCTGTTCACACCGTCTCTATTACAAACGGACCAAGAGGAGTTAACATGGAGAGACTCAGGCTGAGAGGGAACTTGTTGATTGGACAGTTTTGACCATTATCACCGTGCATCATTGGAAACCACATGGAAATCAAGTTCCGGTGGCTGACAGAAGTTTAGGCAGCACTTTAATGCTTCTGATTAAAGTATATTTATGATTTTTTGGTGTCAAAAAGAGCTCACGAAGAAATAACTGATATTAAGCATTATTAGACTGCAAATGGACCGCATGTTATGAATAATGACTAACAGGTAGAGACAGTAATGATTCAGGGATAATTACTGTGGGATCACCGTCACACACTTTTTAATGGACTGAATGAACTGACTAAGTACACGGAGTCGGATACAAGCACAGCAGTCTTAACAGCTTTTGACCTATTAATTAGGTAAAAAAATACCCGTGCCGACTTGCACACACGTTACCATGGTTACCAAATGATTTGCATAAATAGGTTATACACACGGCCATATACACATCAATTGTAAATCTCTTCCTGAACAGATTACAGGATCAGCAGATGTTTTAGTTTAGATGTTGATATATGCCATCTTAAAATCCTGCGGTTGGTTTGTTTGCTTTTCATACCACAAACGAACCTCACCAGAGCTTCAAAGTGGACCGAGAACGACCTTTTCAAAGCGGTCTTGGTTCGGTTGTTTGGTCCACACCAGGGTTTGATTGACAGTCTTCACAACCAGCCCAAATGAACTAAACTATGCGGGCAAAACGACCCGAGTTTGTTTTAACTGGACCAGAAAGCACAGTTTAAAGCACCAAAGTGAAGAATCATTGTGATTAACACTAAACATTTACCTACACTCTGTGTTCATGATATTGCGTGCTAATATTTATATTTATTTTAATATTTATTGAGTTATTGTTATTGTGGTTCCCAGCAGAAGCCATAGTGATTTGAAATAAAGTGCCACCCTGAATACAGTTAGAATTATAAGTAGTGTTTAGAATGGACTTTCATTCCACCAATAATTAGAATAAGATTTCCATCAGACGGAAAATGTCTCATGTACATAAACACCTGAATCTGTTAAAAAGGGGCCTGTTAAATATTTAATCTGTCGTGTAAGTGCTGATTCTGATTGCTTTCCATTTTAGGAATATCTTTACTCTTACCGTCTACGCTTGTGCACACTGCACCCGAGTTAATTCAAAGATGTTCCCCTGGGAGGACGCACCACTCACTCCTCTATTGTTTGTCATTTACGAGCCCTCTCTTCTACTTTAGTGGTGCATCTTCCTCAGGGGAACCATCTTTGAATAGGTGGTGTTAAGCAGTTTTAGGGAGATAAACAGAAGGCTCAGCTTCTGCTCAATAACTCAAGTCGCAGTATATTCTGTTAATGCTGCTGTAAGGAATAGCAGTAACTAATAAAAGTGACAAATGCTCAATGCAGGTCCATCTTTGTCAAAAGATTGCCCATGCTGGAAAGATGAATTCTGCATTTAAGTCCTTATGAAGCATGTAAACAGGACACCACACGTTAGCATTTGATTTAAGTGTCCACACGGTTTGTGGTGACTGTGGTTTTAAATTATTTCAATTGCTTTGACCCATTAGACCTCTAATCTGGTTGAAGCTGGGTGGAGCTAAGGATGGAATTATGTGACTTAGTGTAACTAAGCTCTCTTAACTAAAAATGTGTACGCTGAGGACGTAAATTGTCCTGCTCTAACAAGTGCTACAACACGAACAAGGAGGGAGCCGTTTACGTACACTTCAGTTTGTGAATCATTATATCGATGTGATATCCTTTCCTGTTTTAGTTCAAGAACACACGTTGGAGTGAAATGGTACGGTCCAGTTAGTTGAGGCCTGATTGATCGATATATTTAAGCAGCATGTGTTGACAGTGAACTTAAAGCTGCTCCGACTTTTGGACTTTGACTGTTTAAATTTTTTGAATTGATGTTTTTAGTCGGCCAGACAAACTGGTCAGTTTCAGGTTCATTTAATACTTCATTAATTGATTTGGAGACTGTATGCCTTTGAACTATTATCAACAATCCAATTTGTTCTACTCACTGAACAAAACTCAAGTCTCAGGAAGTCTCAGATTTTTACTCACCAAACGTGAGTGAGGCCGGCGTATCGACATGCAGATGGATCAGACTACACCTGTGGTAACTCCGTGACACTCTAAGACATGTGATGCGACCTTATATGTCTAATGATGCGACACTACAGTCGCATCATTAGTCTGTAGTCTGTCTTTTATAAGATTCTTTCATTTTAAGAAACAATTTGATTATTTTCTGTGAAGTATTTTTTGACATAAAGGGTGTTTTCAGGCCAAACTTCTCGCAAGACTATTACGAGGCAGTGTAAGTTCAATGTTTAATTCCTTTGGCTATGATTTCAAAGCCTAAAAATATAGCCCCCGTTCTTGTTCATCTCCTCCAATTGATTCTGCATGGAGCTGCACATGTGACATGGCAGATTAAGGGATGTGACAAACTTTTTCTCCTCTTGCTGCCTACAGCAGACCGCAGCCATGTGTTCACTGACACAGACTGATCTGTCCTTAGGCATTTAAGTAAAATATTTTGAACCCAAAGTACAGAACTTTACTCTCTCTGTGACAACAAATGAATCCCAAAATGGAGACAGTTTGGATGGATGACTCCAATTCATCTTTGAATTCCTTTGCTTCTTAAAAGCGTTATCTCTGTGAAACTGTATTTATGAATTCCTACAGGATAAGAATGTCTTATCTAAAGATTTCCTGGCAACATGTCAGCATTTGTAATTGCCAGCTGTGATTGACCAAAATCTTTTGTCGGATCTTTTAGTGCAGTTCTGCCAGAGAGGGATTTTATTATTTATATCTGCTGCTAGAACTGGGCCAAAAATCACTCACTTTTTAATTTTAAAAAGGGGACGAAGCCCGTCGTCATTCACAGCCGCAGAGACATGACAGAAGATTAATTACTGTGGCATTTTTGAGACTACATTTAGTTGCACTTATTATTCTTCGGCTTCTAATTTGCTGTTTTTTCTGCTGCATCATACGGCCACTCGAGAAAGAGCTACAGCACATTCAAAATGTTAAGACATTAGACTGTAAAGCATTTGATGATTTACCCAGTCAGGAGTGACTCTAACATGGTTCACTGCGTACTGGCAGAAGTCACTCAGATCACAGCACTGTTTGGAAAGAGTGTAATTAACATCTAACTCTGACGCCCATTTCCTGACACCAGATGATGCCCACAATAATTTTACTTTCTCACGCTGCAACTGTCAATCCTTTCTACAGTTCCCCCATCAGCACTTAGGTGGTAAGATAACCTCAGTAAACACTTTTCATTGTCAAACTAGCTGATTAAATGTTCCAGCCACATGTCGCTCACTCTAGTGAATAGTTTAACCTCATGGTCTTTAACATTTAATAATAACTATGGACGTCACAATACCAGAAATCTAGTAGTTGATACAAAACACGAGTGAAATTCCACAATTTCTTCAAACATCTCCTTCAAACTGTATTTATTCAAGATTCTCGCCAAAAGCTAAATTTTTAAGATTACATTTGAGCACATTATGATAACTTTATAATTTACCACCTTCCACTACTCATTTTTTTACTGAATAGAACTTGAACACATCATAATGCAACTCAAGGGAACGTCGCACTGTTAACGTTAGCTGTTAGCTCTGTTATTGAGCCAAGCAGGACTGTGCTGCCCAGCGGCTGCTAACAGCTAACGTTAACTAGCTCTACTCCTGCCGATGTCGACATGGATTAGTTTTCACAATGTAGCATTATCAGGAAAAAAATAAGGCGTGTGGGAGGCTTCGATATCGGATTTTAATGCGTCTCTGGGTACAAAGTATCGTAATCGTGACACCCCTAGTAATAACTCTGGTGGGGAGACACACAAAGAAGAAAATATGGGATTGATTGTCGTGCAATGTGAGCAGAGATAGGTTCATATCTTCGTGTAAAGGATCTGTTTTCATAATTCTGTTTTCAAATTAGTGGAAATAATCTTATCCCTAAGGTCTTGGATGAGGTTTAAAGTCTGTGTTTCTTCACACTCTCACATATTCAAATTAAGGTAATAGTCTCTTAAATTCAGGAAAACTGAATTAACTGAAAAATGTCTCTCAACCCGTCTTAACCGTTCATCTGTCCATCCAAACAGCTCTCATATTGATCAGGCCATCTCAGCTTGGTACCCACCTTTTCCAGCTCATCACTGACCAGCCGGCCGTCCTGGTCCACATCCAGGTATTTGAACATGGTGTCCACCAGTGCTCTCTTCTCCTCCATATCTCTTTGCTGGCTCTGCTCTCCAGTCTTCAGCACTTTCGGTTGCATATCCAGCAGCATGCTCTTCAGCCTGTTGTACTCTGACATGGTGCATGCATTGCCTGCAGGTGCAAACACACAGATATGGAAGAAAAGACATTTGATTAACCTCAATTATACAAGCCAAAGCCTTTGGATTGTAGCTGTAAATTGGATTTAATGTGTTTGTGTGTTTTATAGAGGGAGGAGAGAAAAAGAGGGCAAGAGGGATAGATAATGTGTGTATTTGTGCATGCATGCATGTGTGTGTGTCCTTGAGTGTTTACTCATTTAAAGAATTGTGTTTGCATAATTTGTCTGACAGCTTTTCGGTGCAGGGGGTCCAATTAATTACAAGTAATCCTAGGATCCACATGAAAACAAAAAGGTAAACATCCTCATTTAGACCCTCTCAAGCTTCTTGTTCTCCTGTGCTATGGGATTAGAGCTCATGTTTCAAACCAGACTGGGCGTCTCGCGCCTGATTTGCTGCGAGGCTTTGCCTGATGAGGATGTGCAGAGGAAATGAGAGACCACAAATTAATCAAGGGCAGCACTCAGCATTTTTTTCTTCACACTTGAAATCAATAATTATGCAAAACACGACTGTGCCATGCTGTGAGGGACTTGATAATAATGGAGAGCGAGAGAAGCAGGTTTTCCTTTTCTTTTCTATCATGTCCTTCCTTCGCTTTAGTATCAACTGAGCCGGATGACAGCATGAGAGGTGCTGGCAGGAGGGTGGGAGGGAGCGAGACCTACGTGCAAGTCAGAAGCACGGTGATGAGAACAAAATGTGAAAAAACTCTCCCATATGAATAAATCATCAGGTGACGTCCCTGCCCGATCACGGCAGAGTAGGAGACCGCCCTCTGAGAGTACACAGGAAGAGATCTCATTGCCTAATTTACTCCGACAACGCAACAGCTATCAAAGATAACGAATGCAAAATGAGGGGACAGGATGGACCGAAAAGAAAGAATTAATCCCGGCATCTCCTTTCGGTTCCAAACTCGTAGTGGTGCGGAGTGCTGCCATAGCATATCTACATTTGTTAGCACATCCGTCACTGCAGGGAAGTCAACACAGGTTTCAACTAGGCCACAGCAGAAATACAATATCTCCCGCTGTGGTACTCTATGTAAAACTGCATATTAAAAGATGCCCATATGTTCATGCTTATGCATATACACACACACACACGGACAAACCAAGGGTTTCCTGGTGTGCAAAATGCCTCTCCATCTCAAAGAAAAGCTCAGGGCGACTCGTGATTCAGTCTCCTATGACCTCTGAGACCACATGCTCTCCATTCAGCTCAAGTGTTGACACTGGGACAGCGAGCAGGGCTTTGGTGAAGAAAAAGGGACTTGATTTTATTATATATACTGCTCTATATGTATGAAACATTTTGTATAAAGTCTAAAATGAAAAACAAAACAAAATGAGACCTTTAGATTAGAGAAACATTGAAGGAAAATCCAACATTATGCGACATAAAGCCACCAGAACAGCTTTAATGTGCCATAACATAAGTGTGATTGTTCCTAACCTTGAACAAGTTGTATTAGTTCTTTACTTTATACTTCACCACTTCACCTAAACCTCAGGGCTGGAAGATTACAAACTCGAGTTTGTAATCTTCGAGTTGTTTTGGTCTTTGTAGCTCTGTTGGAAATATTTTAAAAGTTGAGGCTGGCAATGTTCTAGATTTTTCTCACAGCCATTGGTTACTACGGGTGTAAATCACAATTTTCATCACAAGTCAGAAGTATATAGTTTCATTTTTAATACAGACTCAATTTCTTTAAAACCGTTATGCATCGTAGTTTTTAGGGAAAGTCATTAAAACGGGAGTAAATACTGACTTTGCTGGGGACTACTTTGAGCTGCGGATTAATACATGTTTGCTGCCCGAGTTTACAACGGCTGTCCATTACTTCATAATTAAGAGTCAAAAGGCAATTTCAAGGCTGTTGGAACAACAACTTTTGGGCCATCCCTGCTTTGATGAATTGCATACAGGAGCGAGTGACAGCATATATGAAATTATGAGAAATAATTTAGTTTAGGTCAGGAAGGCTTCTAATTTGTAGTACTGCATCTATCACAGTGTTGGGATGTTGCGCTTGGTGGTTGAGGTCAACGCAGAAAACAGCAAGTTATGAAAGGAAATCATCAATCCAATAAATCTCAGTGATCTTCCGTATATTTCTGGGAGGATTGCGTGATATTCGACAAGAGCGCACAGTCACGCATGAATGCACAAGCAAAGACAAAAGCCAAAGACACAAATACACAATGACACACACGGGCCTCAACACCGTCTACCCTGGTACTTACACGAAAACACATCCACACAACAAAGACAATGTGCACTCTTCTCTACAAGCAGGCAGTCAAGTCAAGGTCTTGGCTAAATCCTTGCTCAATGTTATTCCTGCGGGGGGAATGAGGCGTGAGATGGATCCGACATGAGGGATCATCACCTAGCTGTCATCCCTGTCCCTGCTCTGGAAGGGCAGAAACAAATTAACACCCACACACTGATTTACATCTTGTCACATATGGAGAGAACTATTTTCTCTTTGCTCAGACTTACTCTGCCCCCACAAGTGGGAGAAATATAGTGAAAATATATTTAAAAGCATTTACATTTTTTTTTACAGTTTTACACATAAGAAAAGAAAAAAAAGAAAGATATTTCCAAGGCCCTAATGACATCCTCATTCCTCCAGGTAACCCTTCTGTCCTCTGGCCATGGTGAGAAAGTGAATGTTCTACCTGGATGTTACAGTGAATCACGCTCTTTCTTTGCTGCTGTAAATGTCCTTTGATTCAGTCGCTCTCATTCTGCTGAGCGCAGCAGCTGCAGCAGTGGCAGAGAAATATCTGTCTGTATTACAGTGCATCCACCCCTGACTCTAACACTGTTTTATTGTTCTAGAGGGACCAGGACTCTCTTTATTGCCAGTTTGAAATGTAGCTGTTTAAGTGAGTGATCCGAAGCTGCCCGCACCATGGACGCCCAATGTCCCGGAGACGGAGCTCCTCTCCTCCGCTCAGAGCATCCTCCAAGCTCACACTTTATAAATGTCAGGCTGGGAAAAACAAACAGAAGGAGGAAGAACCAGAAAAGAAAGTCCCTGCCATGCTGAAGGGAAGGGATTGTATGAGAGGACAGAAAGTAAAAGGACATTTAAAGGGCTGAAATCTCTCAAAGGTAAAAACATGAGAACAGTGTGTACTCTGTCAATTTGACTTTTCTTTTTTTTGAAAACTTCTACCACAAAAAGATTGGTAGCTGTACCGAGTGTATTTAAAGATTAATGATACATTTCCGCCATATTGTTCTGTTAACTCTTCATAACCAGAAGTATTTTCATGGATCTCGTTTGCTGTGCAATGCGAGCAAGAAATACAACAAAACAAACAATCTGGGTAAATAACAGTTTAAAGCGATCTGATTCATTCAACAAAAAGACTATTAACAAAGTATTTATTTGTTCAAATGTGTGAACAGCAAAGTTCATGAGCCTTTAAAACATGTCAGGAAAGATTATGTTTTTTTAAAAAAAAAATGTATTTCAATGCATAAAAACCTAAACACTGTGTGAAACATGTTTTCCTCACTGAAAGTCATCCGGGTCGGACTTGACAAAAAGGCAATTTCTTAATAGCACAGCATGACCTGCTGCTAGTAAGGCATCACAACTGATTTGATGTTGGTCTGCTGTAAATTGTTGCGAGCCAGAACAATTTCTCCGGGATTCCAGTGGATCCACGGCAATTCAGATGTGTATGAATCTAAAAAGCTGTACTTATTGGATGAGTTCTTGGCTCCGGCTAAAAGATGGTGAGAAGAAAAGGGGAATCCAAGGCATCAATCCTTCAGATGATGAAACCTCCCTACAATGCCCTACAGGATGTAAAAGTGCTCTGTGTTAAATTTATGTCTGCCTGACCTCCTCTGGCTGAAATGATGGGATTATTTACTGCCATGCCGTCTGTGTGCTGCTAATATGTGATGGTGATGGACCTCCCTTCCAGATAATTATGAATATGATGGATACTCTTTGCTCCCGAGGGAACTGAGCCAATCTTGCAAGGGTGGCGAGTCACAGGAGAGCCTCATATTGCATAATCTCTGTTGGCAGCGGTTTAAAACGGCTTACTTTCAGTTTCATAGTCCATCCAGCCTTTCTTCTGTGACTTAAAACCATTCAAACGTACTACCAATATTCTCCATACTGCATATAATAGTATGTTTAACTTTGTGTTACGGTCTCTTGTATGACAAGTGAGAAAGACAAGTCACTGGAAATACTAGTCATTAATAAAGTCACATTGCCCTTTAATATTAGCACGTAGTGGGTGAATTCAGGTAATGCTGAAACAATTAGTCTACTGACAGAAAACTGGCAACAATGTAAATGATGGATTAGCTGCACAAGTGATTTATGGAGAGAACATCAAGCTTCTTTATTGTGAGGATGTGCGGCTTTGCTCCATTCTTATTTCACTTTTATGCATTTGAATATCTTTGCTTTTCAGACAACTAGTTGGGCAAAATAAACAATCGGAGAATTTATGTTGGGTTCTGTGAACTTGCGTGAGATTTTATAGATTAAATAAGTAATCAACAAAAACTTTAAAAAAAAAGGAAATCTGTTCTGTTTAGTAAATTACTTTTGCCTTGTTTTGCAGATGCATTTTTAGTGATCAATGGCAGTTAGTGTTAACCTTGTTGATTGCATTTCTTGTGGGTGTATCACAATAAAGGCTTTTGAAGTTACTGCTGCTGCTACACATAAAAAACACTCAGCCAGTGAACCATGAGTTGGCATGGTTCACTGGCTGAGTGTGTTTGATGTGAAGCAGCAGCAGTAACTTAAGACAGTTTTCAAACAACTCTAACAGGCTATCAATGAACAGGAAGGCTATGAGTGACATGAGATTATAAACAGTAACCAACATTGTAATCCTGCACAGGAAAGGCGTACTCTGCCAGTAACAATGAACAATACTATATTAAAAGCTAACCCTAAATTCAGGAATATGCATCAAAGAATGTAGTAGCATTTTTTTTTTTTACAGCAAATGACGGTAGTATTTGACAGAAAACACTCTGAGGACACACCCCCACCCCCCACCCCATCCCAGATAAATCCAAGTATCATGACAGATATTCTGCGGGAAGTGCAATAAAAAAAAAAAAAACTCAGACACATTTCCATAAATATGAAACCATGGCACAAAACCAACCAGCCATTATTCGGAAACAGCTTGCACAGCATCCATCCACAAAGAACAGCGGGAGGAGGCTGGGGCGGTGGAGGGAATTTGCAGCAACCTGGGTCAACAGCAGCATGAATGATCAGCAGAGTATGAGCTGTCAAGTTATTAAGACCTCGCTGGCTGTTTGGATGTGGTTGGGGATTGGGGGAGTCAGCTGATAGGATCAGCTGTTAGCTGACGCGGCTGACCATGAGTGATGTATCATGGTCAGAATGATGGGCTAAACAACATTTGTCCTTTCTAAATGAACATCCCATATGGGACTGTTCTGGAGAACTTGTTTTTGATAGTGTGAGCAATAATCCCATGTCAAAAGCAGTAAAAAGTGACGATTCACATTAAAGTGACTCCCACATTTCTCAGCTAATACATTACTCCCACTGATTTAAAATGACAACTCTAGTTTTACTGAGTACAGGCAAAGCTGTCTGCCAGTTTGCCTGGCCATACATTCAGCAGAGTGGATCAGTGTGTGCTCGGGATGCCTTATCAGAGTCTGTGCAGCTTGGCACTGACTAAATGAGAAACCCATTGCAACACCAAAGCTATTGGCAAAGCAGTGAAGGAGAAATAGTACAGTAACATTCACTCACCCCGTCTGTCTGCGAGCCTATCGTCTCAAACTGCACATCAGCAGTATACACATCGGCCCTATATCTCTTCCTCTCTCTCTCTCTCTGGATCCGACCCTCTTTCACTCTTACTCACTCACTCTCACAGAGAATCCCGTCAGTCTGAGGAGAAGTATAACTGTCAGGAAAATGCAGAGTTTAGTAGCTACACCAGCTACAGCGACTGCCCTTTTGCCTGCTTTGGATGAAGTTCTCCCCTGAACCAAGTAAATACTTACTGTTATAGAAAAAAAAGAAAGAATATAATTATTGTTATTTTTTGTCACTGCCGCTGCTGTTCTTTTAATAAAGTGAAAAGGCTTGCTGAGCCCCCTTTCCCAAGTAACATTGTGTGCAGTGTCAAAGCTCTTTACACCTTTCCTTTCTTTCAGCGTTAATGATCACATTGTAAGTGGTTCTTAATCATACTGTAGCTGATTTACTCAGCAGGTACAGCCGTTTTTATTTATTTATTTATTTTTTTAAAAGGGTTGCCTGGAAATAAGGTCGCAAGACTTCTTTTTTGTTCCTCATCACTTCTAATTAATCACTTAATTAGTATAAAGTGCACTGCATGGAGGCTGTACTGGGTTTGGTTATGTGTTAATTAGTTGTAGCTGTTTGCTTTGAAGCATTTCAGCGATTATTTCAATAGGGGATTGCATGGCAACGATGTAAAAACTCTTTCTTACTGGTTTCAACTCATCGTATTAAGATATCTTGGAGCTCATAAATAAGGCTTCATATCGAGTGTTGCCTATTGCTCACAATGACAGAAATAGAGAGCTGAGAGAGCAGTTTTCAAAGCAGCCACCCAATAGGTGAATCATTAGGACCGACACATCAGTATCACACTTTGTCTTTTTCAGTCCCCACGGATCGGGTGGTTCTTTGCCTCTTTTTAGACTGGGGAACACACACCTTGTTGGGTGTTGCAACAGTGGGGACAGTCGTGCGTGTTGACTGACAGAGAGCTACTGAGCTCTCATAGCCAATATCTGGGTGAGTGGAAAGTCAAAAGTGTATATCTATAGTATAGCTTCCCCTCTTTAAAACAGCGGAAAACTTTACATTTATCTATTGAAAGAACTAGTGGCAGTATTAAACGTTGCTGTGACGCGATATCATGCAAAGACATTTTCGTGTGGTGACATTGCTTAAAAAAAAAAAAAAAAGTCGGATGAACATGAAACAATTAAGGTTTTAAACACTTAAACACTCAGGCAGAAAACAAAATCACTACTCAATCTGTCCGTGGTGTGCAACTGTGCTATTCACGCACTGACTTCCTCATCAACTTTGACCTATTTTACTTACAGTATTTGTGTGAGCAATTGTGAGCGTGTGCACAACACTATCATAACAGATGGAAACAACGACCAAAGCAGTGAGCAGAACTGGAGAAGGAAAAATACTCAATCCAACCAGCAGCCTCCATTAGCTTCATTCTGCCTGGACATTTTTGAAAGCTTTTTTCATGCAGAAATGTACAACGCCATAACCGCAATCAATCCAATTCATTATTATTTTCTGCTCTACATTTTTCATGCTCGATAACACAATAAGTGTTTTTTTTTTTTATTTGCAGTCCAGTCAAACAGCAATTTGCCTCCTACCTGCATGCGGGTTTGGCAGTAATAGAAACAGAGTACTGCTTAATGGAGACTCAAGTGGCTCTCAGAGTCATGAACTATGTATATTATGACCTGTTGGACACGTAAAGCACATAATAGCAGTGCGGGTGCGGGGTCAACAACAATAACGCAAAGAATAATCAGGCCTGGAAGATAAATACAGCTGCTCATGCACCCTCAAGCCCTGGTGAAGCAGATTTAGCAAGAGAAAAATAATTACAAAGCCCGTCTCCCACTAATAGATTGAGACCGGGAACATGTTCGGCCGTTGTTTACACTTTTAGCATCCATCTTCCTCTCTCCCCCACACCTGCAGTGTAAGTTACAGTAATCTCAAGGCCTTTCACAGCATTTGCTGTGGCCTGCAAGCTACAGCCTGATGATCCCAAGAGTATACAGCTTTTAAATTGCCTGGGTGTGGGGACTAGAGGAGACTGCTGCCCCGGGCCGTATGTGGCCTAACTGAACCCCTCTGGCGACAGAAAAACCTAGACTAACATCCACCATTACGCTGCCCAAACAGCACAGTGACCTTGCGGCGAAAGTTTCAGAGGCACAAAGAGAACAACACATTTTAAGCAACTCAAAGTGAGCGGTAAAGTCAAACGAGTGCACTTGTTCTGTGCGTCTCCATTAGCAGACATGCTTTTCGATGTATGATTAGGTTTTGGTTTTAGGGGAGAAAGTGTCAATATTGACTTTCTGTCCATCCCTACATGAAATGCTCACGTTAGTGTCCCCTCTGACCCAGCGATACTCACATGGGCGTGGTCAAAAGTGTGTGAGCACACCCAACAGAGATGACACAGGGTCCTGGAGCACTCCTGCACATCACTGGAGGTGGGTGTTAAACTACTCTTTAAGTTTGATTTATCAGGGTCTTGACGGCTCTGTCATTTACTACTTCCGGGTTTTTAGCCGGAATTTTGAAGATTATTGTTTTCTGATAAGTTAATAATAGCGGAAGAATTAGTCAGTGTCCTCCAAAACAGTTATATATAGTGTACATAAAACACTCTACAGAACAAACACTCTCATGCTTGATTAGGGTCAGGAAACATTAGGCACAAAACTGTATTATTAGGGTTAGGGAAAGGACACGATCATGGTTCAAAGAAAACAATTATGTGCTCTAGTAAACAAATGAGTCATAAACATAAAGGTTGTATAGACATGAATGGTGATCCGAAAAAAATCACGACTACAAAGCATGGTAAACGAGACATCGCTGCAGACCCCTGACACACTGAGGACAGTTCACCCCACTTTACAGTCGCGCAGGGGGCCGGGGCCGTCCCTCCCTGCAGGACAGGTGGGCGCAGGTAACACTAAGTCCATGGCCCGGGGAAGCGCTGGGAAGGGAGCTTGGCAAGGGCCAGCGAGCACCGGGGAGAGATCCAATGAGGGGAACCTCTCACACAGAGAGGCTTTCACTAGCCTGCTGAGAACCGGGCAGAGAGAGCGGACACCACCCGTACAGAAGTGCTAAAAATATTTTCGCTTCATTGTGAAACTGGGGCGGGCCTACGTAGACCGTGGTGGGCCAAAACAGTAATTAATGGAAAACAGTAGGTTATTAATACTGATGCAAATTCTATGACAAATTTGCAATTAATCAAATTACCAAAACCAATTGACATACAGTGAACTTTTGGGGCACCCTGGGGTAGTCGGCATATCCCCAGTTGGTAATCCTTGGATACATACATATATTAGGAGTGGTATGCTAATCAACAAGGATGGAAGCTAAGGATTTGGGGAGGAGTTTGCCCTTTATAGTCAGCTCCAATCTTTATATCATCCTCATGCAAAAAAGCAAGTCACAATATCAAAGCCGCAAACCTTTGTTTAGACACTGATATTACTGATATCATTACAAGGATCTCAAAACATTTCCAAGACCATTCATGGAAGGACTAATTGTGTTGGGCAGTTAAGAGATGGCCATGCATCGTATTAAGTACAAGAAACAATTCCACAGAAATCTAAGGATAACTGAGGACCAAAAAACTGCAGCAAAAGAAGAAACTCTCCAAATGATTATCACCATGGGTAAAATAATAGCGCCGTGTGCTGTCCTCGCAGTTTCACCGAGAATGTTCAACTAGTTGGCAGGTGCGAGTTCTTTTTTCCACAAAGGAACAAGAGGAAGACAGGCATGTACGCTGAGAACACGGCTTTCATTCTTTCTCCTCAGTCAAAGAGGAAACGATTCTTCCCTTTTATCTGCGTTTTATCTTTCATCTAAATTCCGTCTGTGACGGTATGCCTTAAGAAGACTCTTCATCTTTCATTCTCTTATTTTGTTCTCTATAGGTCACAACTTTCCTTCAGTGGCAAAGGCTGAAGTATTTTGTGTGGGAGTCTCTTTTGACAGGAGATTTTTTTTCGTCTTCTCTTTTCTTCGCATAAAAGTAGCAGCTTCAACATCTAACTACACATCAACTGATGCTGAAAGTGCAACACACCGTGAACACTATGACACAGAAGTGTTATATCAGTCATACGTCAAGTTTACAACACTTTTTTTTTTTTTTTCTCCAGTCGACTCTTTGTGCGAGAAAGGTTGCGAGTAGTTGGGGGGTTATGGGAGATTTCCCTGGTCCAGTTGTGCCCCTGGCCGGAACCCTAATTTTTATTCATTCATTCATTTGGGTGGGATGCCCATTCCAGGTTTGGGTTAACCCCAAAATGTAAATAGTTGCCAGCAGCTGGAGGATTGCATGCCATGCAGGCAAAACATTGGAAGGAGAGATAGCGAAATAGTATATGTTTGTATACTGCAGTGAGGTGTAAAATGGGAATTCAATAACGCCATCAAATATTTCAAGCAGAAGATTTCCTGCATTCAGGAAGTGTGTGACTTTTCGTCAATTTTTAGCACATTTCCGTCGAGCCACTGCATGAAAAGGGAAATTAATATAGTCTCGGATGTCTAGCAAGAGGCGAGTTAAAGAGATCTCTACAATCATGCAATGGTGTTTTCATTACCATTAGACGAAGCAAACATAGGGAGGTAATTTCAACTTTGATGACAGCCCTCAATTATAATGACCATGTTTCCCCCTGAGCTAATGAGAGACAATGCAATCAGTTGATAATGTGGTCATTTATTTCCCTCCCAATAATTACAGTACGGTCATTTACTTGTTGGTACATAAAGGTTAAGATATGTTGTCGGCTCTTTTCATTCTTTAAGTTCATTAATGGGTCATTGGGGATGGTTGATTGCACCTTCAATTCAATGAGAAGCAAGTTTTGCAGGCGAGACATTGTTCTGTGTCAGTGTTGTAAAAAGAATACGTTGGCGAGTTGCATTTCATTGTTCGATGTGCTGTCATAGGTTATTTTTATTTTACCTCTAAAGCAGATCTGCTTTGACAACCCTGTTTCTTAAAAAACACATTCATATTCAACTCATTTGCATTAGCAACTGTTATTTATAGGAAATGTAACGCCTCCCAGAATACATTTCCAATAATTTAACTAAACAAGCAAACATTCATATTGAACATACTGTATCTGTCAAAAGTTCACTGATGATGCATTTCATTTGTTTTCAAACAATATCTGCTGTCAACTAAAGCGATGATGACACACTTACACTTTTTTTGCCTGTGGTTTAAGAACATGTCATGAATCTGATGTAGACTCTTCTCAAGACCTTTCACCAGAATGAATATGGCCCTATGACTGCTGGACTGTAAGAATGCTGCTTATGAATGTAATCCAGGCAACCTTTACACCACTTTAAAAACTACATGCTTAGCCTGAAAGAAAGACTGTGAAGCAGAATCTTTGCAATACTGCTACATTGAACATTTTTTACTATAATAATGCAATACTACCCACAATTGCTGAGACGAGTGTTGAGATTGTTAGAATTTCAAAATCCCGAATCAAAGTCCTTTCTTTTTAATGACTTACTGTTCTGACCAAATTGTGTTCCGTGTCCAATTTTTTTTTTTTTTTTAGGGAAAAGAAAATGGATAAATCAAACAGAACAAGGAGTCAGAATGCGTGATTGCACTGTATACCAAATGGTTTGCCCCAAGGTACATTGACAGCAGTGGACAGATATTGACTCATTTGAGGTTTACAACTGGAGTCCTTCTCTCTGTCAGCAGGTAGAAATAGTAGCCGAGCAGGCCATTAAGCAGAAAACAGAACTAATGAAGGGGGAAATGAACAAAACACAAACAAATAACAGGTATTTCTGAATTCCCTGCCTTGCTTCCGTTGATATGGCTTTCCTGTTTGCACGTTGCCTCCTCAGTTCATTATGTAAAGCTATCTGGGTCACACATCTGCCACCTTTGGGGGAAGTCATCAAAGCAAAAGAAAACAACAAAAAAAAAAGCAGAAACGTGTTTTGTCAAAGTTGTAAGTTACCATCAATAATGAGGTGACCTGGATGGACAATGAGTTATTCTGATTTTTCCGCTCCAGACTATTTATAGAAATAACCAAAGTACAAACCTAGAACACGTAAATTTAACATTGGGGCTATGCAGTTAAAAAACATGTTCTCCATTTCAACTCTGTGTCCCTTCAGAGAATTTGCTTCTAAAAAGAAAAAATGTGGTGACTTTTAGTCTGTGATATTTCTTTCTTTTTTCCCCCAATTGAACCCTTTCCTAATGGTGCTCTTTATGAATTCATACAGTATCCCTATCAGGGATGAAGGGCTTTCCAACATAACAATTTCATTACAGTGGGAGCCAGTCCTTCAGTCAGCAGCTTGTCAACTGAAATGACATGTTTCAAAGCCTTGGATCTACAGCTACTTAAATACCCATTGGCTTTCTGCCCCCTCAGGATCCTGGGCCAAGCCTCCATATCCCTCCCCTCATGCCAAAGACTGTCACTCACCACCCAAAAATCCAAGACGAGCCGTCTTTGAGCTCCAATGTGTTGGTTTATTTCATGGCATGTCATGCCATTCAATTCTCAAATAAATTGCTACTCCAGTCCAGTGATAGTACTCTCTCTTTTTCTGTTATACTTCACAATATACTTGATAAGATATTTGAGACAGAGGAACAGAACGAGGAGGTAGGTTAAGCTTTGTTCATAATATAGACCGTCATGTTCACTGCTACTGCGACTTCCTGTTCACATCAGACTGAAATTAAAAATGTAATCTATATGCAGGCTTTTGCTGCCTAAAGTAGGAAGTCCATTGTTGCAGTGGTGAGTGAGTGACATGCTCTTAATGCACCCATACAACATACGACTCAAGCTTCACGCTGTGAATGTAGAAATCTATGTATATGCGTGTGAATGAGTTGTTTTTAGAATCCATGCGTCGTGTGTAAAGTAGAGTAGCGTGTCCAGGTACATTTAACAAATAGCTAAAGAGAGAAATGGGAGAATTAACTGGCAGGGTGTATTAAAGATATGAGGAAGCAGTGGAGCAGATTTAGGCCAGTCGGTCACATGTACAGTACAGTATTGTGTAACACAATGTACCCTGGAGTACTCCTGCTTGTAGCAGTGACTAATTTGAGAGCATTAGGGAAACACAGTTCAGCACTGTTCTTTCTTTAATTACCAAAGTCCCTGTGTTTGGTGAAAGATGGTGGGTATGCTCAATTTCTCCAGAAGAATGTCAGAACGGCAATGTTAAAGAGATCATTTCAGTCATGTCGCAGTTTATATTGAATAACTTTGGTGGGACAAAAAAAAAGCAATTTTGATAGAAAATAATTAGTGGCAGCAAGTTACTTTCTGATTTAATTTCTCATCATTGCATTTATTTCTGTCCTTCCCTTTCTTTCCGTTGTCATTCCCTCTTTCCTTTCTCAACTGATTGGAAAGCATTAAAATACTACAACTAAACACTTATTCACAATGAATACCTTGACTTTGGATACCTACATTTCGCGTGTTCCATTTACTTTTGCTTAATTGAAACTTTAAATGTAGGGAATTGTCTTGTAATGGAGGGTTTCCCATCATTGTATTCATCCTTAAGTACATTCTCTGAGTACTCCCTATACCACCGTGTGCAGGATTTCAGTCATACAGTTATTTCAGTGTTTAATTTAGGGTATAATACCACTAGACACACTTAGAATAATTACAACATAAATCCAACAGTGAACCTACAGGCAAAGAGGTCTCATTTAGAGTGGTTAGTGGCATCCTGGCACCTATAGTAACTTACAATGCAGCAGCAGGGAGCACTCTTTGTTTGCAGTCTTTTGCATCATCTGGAATAATTATTCGACAGGGATTAATTAATAAATAATGAAGAAGAAAATTCAGAGCAATTACTATTCCAAACAGTGGATTAACTGCCATCGTCTCTAGGGGAGGAAGACAGAAGTACATATCAACAATTATGTGTTCAAAAGACTCAACGAGATGACTGTGGTCTGCCATTTAATGCTGTGCACTTGGAATTTCAAGTAAATTCATTAAAATCATATACTGCATTGTGCGTCACGTACATGTTACAAGGTGTGGAAACATCATGTGTGGCATTAGTGAGTCGCAGCAAGTACTACAAGCAATGAACACCTTCACCGTCACATAATATTTACCACGGTGGAGATTTTTCCTCATTTTGTCCTGTTCACATATTCTACCGGCCGTTATTTCATAGAAGAAACGAGATAACAGGTTAATGTTACCACGTGTGTTTCCCTTCTAAATCGAGACAAATGTAAGGTCTGTGTCAGCTTTGCTTACTCAGCAGCATCCGTCTTCATATTGCTTTAATTAAATACCCCAAATCACATAAAAAAAATAAAAACCCATTAAAGCGCTGTTGCGAATTTGATAAACATTTCCACTGTATCCTACACAGACAGACAGACAATTATAGATTATGTTAATCCAACACTCAACGTCGATACTTAGGTGTTCTCAGACGCTCTAATCAAATTACAGTCCTAATCAGATAAGCTTTGGTTGCAGGTGTCAATTAAAATAAAAGGTCTACTTATTTCAACGGAGCATTTATGATGTTCTTGCTCAAATGAATGTTATTAATTTATTTGTGCTCTCAATTGAATGAACTGATTAATTCAATGATACTATGCGACTGCATTTATTATTTTTTTTAAAACTCTGTATTCAATCTTCGTTTAGTCACAATGTTATGTGCGGTTTCCGTCAGATTTAAAATACCTTTGCAGACGAGTGTCAGGCATTTCAGTATGCTGGATGAATCAAAGAAGTAAAGTTCACAGTTGGGCAGACTTAATATTTTAAGATAAGAGTAAAGGACTTGTTAGATGAGGCAGATGAGGAAGCGAGAAAAAATTGTTGAGTTCAAGAAAGTGAGAAACTCTTATTCCCTAAGAACACTAAAAATCTTGCTGACACCAGTTAAAACCTAATTGGCAGTACTCTGCCTCCCGAACCACATTTTACATGAGATGTGAAGTCAAATGTGTAATTTAGTTGCATATCAATTTAGCTTCCTGCTGAGAAGCCTCTCATCCCTCTAAATGAGTGGATTTGCCAACCGTGGTAGCTAAAGGAGAGCACAGTAACAACACTGTAGAATACGTACTGTAGTCTTACCTCATTAGAAATGACAGACACCGGTGTCTAACACACACACAGACACACACACAGGGCTGAGATCAAGAGGTAGCAATATTGTCAGTGCCAGCAAACAGGTGTTTCAGAACAGGGTAGGTTACATCAGGACAACAAATAAGTGACCACATGAGACGAATGTACAAACTACACCTCTTAAAACAACTGTCTGTAATATTGTCATATCAATAAACATGAGATTCCCTGCTATTGTCTTGGGCGTGTAAGGGAGAAGTACAGCACATGTTATCGTTGCTAATCTCCATCATCCTCTGACAACAGTTGTTCACCCTCCACTCAGCCGTCTCACGTTTTGCATTTGCTTCTGCACACCCTCGGAGGAATATTACTCAGCCACAGGAAATTATGCGTTTGATTGCATTGTCTGCAGCGTTTTGTTTGGAATGAATACAAGAACTGGTTGCTAACAGGAGCAGATAGAGCCGCCATGGTTAGGATGACAAAAGAGTGCCGAGCACCAAAAATAGAAAAAAGACCATAGTGTCAAGTTCAGTGCAACAATGTTGTGGCAATTCTGGGTCAATCAGTGTTGCAATCTTCTACTAATAACTAATTGTAAACTGTGCTATATAACTTTTTTTTTATTTATTTTTTACAAACACTGAATCTGTTTGATGCCATCTGAAGTTAGAAATATCAAAATCATGTTTTCATGCCAAGCTACGGGAGCTGAAATGGAGCCATCTGTATTTCCTTAATTGAGTCCAATAGAAAACATTTAAAACTGCTCCGTTTTGTATAAAGTGGGCAGACAAGAACTCCTTTGAAAACAGATGGTCGTGATGTTTGAGGATTACTACTGTAACAGGCTGAGACCTGCATGTCAGCCTGACCAGTGTTCTTGGCCGCCCCTATATTGGGTCATTTATAAACTGCATCTGGGATGCTGGGTCTGTAAAACTTGCACTATAGCCTGCCTCGAGAATTGCTTTATTCTGGGTTTGCATGGAGAGTTTAATTGCCCGTGAAAGTTTATATGCAGTTTGAGAGACTTATCTGACAAACAAGAAGGCAAAAAGAGAGAAATCTTTGGCTATATAAAATATTGCCAGCCATAATGTCTATATCCCCCAAAAACGTGTACTGGTTGAAACACCCCTGCAGAGTTAAGAAGCTGACTGAACTCAGTCCACTAACATCTACTGTCAATACTGCACCGTAAAACTGTAGAATAAATAGATTGTTTCTCATGCGGTGGCAACAAACCGCATCGATCCGCTAGACCAACATTGACGCGTGATGATGAGAAACTGCATCATAGCTCTTCAGTGTACTTTTATTTGAATCCAGTACAACCTCAAACAACATTTGCATTCTCTACACTCTCCAAAGTTACTGCCATTAAAACTGTATCCTCCCCAAATGCTTTCTACCATTAAAACACACTGAAATGTCGGTCATTGTCAACAGTTCCCGGGGCCCTAATTTTGGTTTTATCAAGCCTTAAAAGACTACACCTCTGTTGTAGCTCATTGACTACAAATCATCTATGTTTCACATTACCTCTAGCTATTTTTCAAAGTATGCCATTAGTTTTTAGATTGATTTCCTACCTTCCAGGCAGCTATTTGTTTCAGTTCATTGCAGTATGAAAATCAACTTGCAGAGACTCCATCTTGTTGCATTGCTTTTCTTTTCAAAGTTACATAATCATTGTCTGGTAATGCTACTGGAAGCGGGAACATTTTGAAAATGCATTCAAGGACAAAGACTGACAACTGGAGGATCAAACACAAAAGACAAACTATAACATAGTTTTCTGTTCTGCTGCACACTCAAGTCTCTGGTTCAAGAGTGTCCTTCAATGCATAAGCAAGGGCAGTGTTTTTATTCTTACAACAGGATCAAGGACTGGGCTTTTTAAACTTTAAACACATGTTGCAATTCGCAGCTACCCCACAAAAATGACATCTTCCTCCACATAACTAGAGGAAGGGTAAACATATGTCTGGTTAATAGGTGTTACAAGTGGGGGCCGTACGAGTGATTCAGCCTGAAAATCACCTTGTTTTTTTTATTTTATATAAACATACTGTCCTCTCATGGTCAAAGCTGCAGGAGAATTAAGGTTATAGAAATAAGGTTACTGGTGCAAATCCCCAACCTGGTTGGGAAAATCTAAGCAGGAAACCAAATGAGAAACAAGATTGTGATGAGAAGGTTTTTCAGGTTTAAATTCCCTGGACAGAGCAGGAAAAATTGGTTGGTTGCAGGACATAATGAGTAATACTCCCCCCCTTCTTCAACCAGGGCTGTCAAGGTGTCCTTGTGCAAGGCGCTTAACCACCCACCTGTTCCACTGGAGCCGTTTACAGGATCCGACGGAGATTGTACCGAGCGCTTCCCGAGGGGGAGTGTAATGATAAATAAAGGTTAAAAAGAAAAATTGTCCATGTTCAAAAGGCCACAGAGTCCAAAGCTATTAAAGAGGAAGACATTATATTAACAGTACATCCCTCCCTGTGTCTGAAATCCCTCAAAATCAATTTCTGCTAGATCAATTTGTTTGTTAAATGTTTTACTAAAAAGTAATATTCACTGTGTTACGACAATCTACCGGACACATTATTCAGATGATCCCTATGAATAATACAATAGGTACACAACCTTTTAAACTACACCCAGATTCAGTTACCGCCACAAAAATCGAAGGTGTAATTCAATGACATCAATAGAGGACACAATAAAACAGTGGATTTTATTAAATGCGTCGTCAAAATGGAAATGTGCAACAGTGTCTACAGGATTTGGGACGCGCGAGATGAGATAGATGATAAATCAGCTTTTGTTTGTTTGCTTTTGATGGAGTGCCACTTGGAACAGATGAGAGACTGAAGATGGTAGAAATCAGACCTATGAAAACACAAACACACGCGCACACACACACACACATATTCCTTTCACAGCATCTCTCTATTTATCTGTCTCCCTCCCACCTCTAATTCCCATTTCCATTTCTTTCTCCTCAGTGTAATGCAGTGCTCGTCCATGATTGGGCATATGCCCGGGACTGCTTCTTCTGCTGCTGCAGCCACTTCATGACTTAATCAGGAAGTCATTGTTTCTCTGTGCGGTCCTCCCCACACCTTCCTCCCTCCCCTCTGTTGTTTCTTCAGCCTATTACCCCTTCCCCAAATTCCATCTGTGTTTAGTACCGAGGCTGCTGGCAGAAGCACGCTCAGCGGCTTCTTGCAAACGTCACTCACATCACTGTTCACAAGCACGCATTTATTTTTTAGCATGGGCCCCATCCGCCCGCACGCACCTAACCCTTAAGGGAATGACACAGATGTCTGGGCACATGGTAATCCATTCTGAATGTTGACAGTTATCATGCCCAAGATCTAATTTACAGCCCAGGTAAACAGTTTCAAACCCACTTTGTCGGGGGGGTGACATCAATCTTGGGTTAATTGTTTGCTCTTTCCTCGAGGTGTCCAGCGTCATGTTTAGTGTCCGTCTGTGTTGTGCACTCAACAACAGTGTGACTGTGGAAGCCTGAAATATCACTCTGCTTACAGGGATTACTCTTCTACACACCACATGTATGTTGTCATTGGCCACTGTTCCTTTTTCTTCATTAAAGGGATACTCTGACGATTTTTGCATCATTTTGCGTCAAGTCAGGCTGTGCCACTCAAATTGGAACAATACAAAGTCGGTTGAAATTCTGACAGGTGGTGAAAAAATGTCAGGGTTGCACAACTAGACACTCGTATACGTCTCACATTGAACATTAATTCCGTATTTGGAACAGAAAATATAGAACAAGCAGTACAAGTGATGAGCTTAAGTCCCAAAAAGTAAATGTGTCTTCATTTGAGTAAACTCTGTATACCTTCCACGACTTTACCAGTTGAATCCATGCTTTTGTGAATAGCCATGCACTTTGTAGGCAATCTCCATCACATGTTCTTCTACTGTGCAAGAATCTGAATTTTAAATGTGGCATTGTGATTGATGAGCAGTATTCATGAACGCAAGGTTTCCCTTTAAAATTACCATATAATTGGCATGAATATATGCAGATTGATCTGTCCGAGAATCCCAGATGTAACGTCTTCCAAGGAAACATTAATACTAAATGTCATCAAATGGTGCTTTCAAGCTCATTTTCCAAGCACAATGCAGGCTCAATTGTCAGCTATTAAAGGAAAGGGGGTACCTTTTGGCCCAGGAGGAACGCACAGATAGTGGTAACAATGAAAAGGTGGCAGGGTAATTTCCTGAATGTTTCCTGACTTCCACATGAAATATTTTGGAATAATTTCTTTGACGGGTTAATGCTTTTTCTTAAATAGCCGTCTGTAGAAAATAATCAGTGTCTGCTTTTGGTCACAGTCATAATTGATTCTGGGGAAATAACTTTTAGAAACCAAAGAGATTATGAATTACTTAAAGTAAAAAGGAAAAAAAAAAAAGAAAGAAAAAAAGCTATTTCTAATAAGTGCAGCTCACAAAAAAAGCAACAGTAGAAAAATGACTGACTAGTTCAACAAATTACAAACAGTCATTACTAAGAAAATCTGCGATTTAGGAAATTCATTCAACTCCTGTGACTAAAGAGGAACTTATAAAGAGGCAAAAACAGTGCCAAGGAAAGAAATAGATTTATGAGGAGCATTTAGAGTTTGAAAGGGAAAGGAGATCTGACGTAGCTCGTGGTTAGTGATGGTGATATGATCTGCTTTTTAAAAACGTGTCAGCCTGCAGTGGAAGATGGGGTGCGACTCTGCGGTTTTCATGCCGATGCAAGGTCACTTCCTCGTTGGGGAGCGAGTGGCGTGACGACAGGCCTTTGTACTGAGCTGCCAGTGGTGACAGAACTAAAAATTAGAGCGTGGCAACACATAACTAGGGTTGGATGTCATTTGGATTTTAACGATTGCAGTTCCGCTTCCAGTTCTGCTTATCGATTTCGGCTCTCATCGGTTCTTTATTTCAAATCTTTGAGGGGGGAGATATCACAGGCTTATTACACAGAAGAAGAAAAAAACATATTTATGAAAAGCTTTAGAGACAGAGAGAGCGCCAATGTGCGTGTTCAGGAGTCGATAAACAGAACCGAAATATATTTTTTTGAGTACCCAGTACCTGCCACTTTGGATTCAGTTCTTACTTGGAACTAAATTTCGGTTGCCAACCCTACCAATAACTATTAGCAGGCAAAGCGATTTACCTTCACAGACCGACTTAAAGGGCCGCTTTTATGTGCCAACTGGAACTCCAGAGTGTTTACTCCTTTATTCTAGTTAATTTTAAGAAGGTGAAAACGATGGTATTTGAACTTTGATGGCACCAAATGACTGTACTGACTCTGCCATGTTCAGATCTTGAACAACTACAGGAAGCAATCCCACAGAGCAAGGGTTAAAAAGTATAACGTATAACGATGTGAACTGAAGGCAAAGTTAGAGTTAGGACGAAGTGCCTACTTATAAATGCAAAGCACAATCACAATATGTTGAGATTCAGCTTTAGTGTTTTAGATATTACAGCCAATTAGTTCATCATGCTGGGTCAAGGTTACAGCTGTGGATTCGGAGTATTGCCAAAGCTATAGTTTGCTTTCCCGACACCTGGGACAAAGTAATACATGTACTTTAAGAAGGACAAAGTGAAATGGACTCGTCAGAGCTGCCATCCTTCTTTGAATCCAGCCAACATTAAATGAGTAAGAAAACATTTGCCAAAGTAGCTTTGCTTTTAAAATATCACACTCCAGGAGAAATATGACTCTAAAAGCAACATTAAACCAATACTATTGCTGCACCCTGTCACTGCATAATGACTTTGCTCAATCAGTAATTATAATGAAAGTCTTTCACTATACACTGGAAATTAGAACTTCAAAAATGTGTGCATACTCGACTCAAAGAAATGTCCTGATGAAAACGTGAGTCATATTTATTAATAAACTATGTGAACAGATCCCAGGCAACACATGAACAATAGCAATAAAATATGAGAAGATGGTTTTAATACCATAGTGAACACACAAACACGCCTACACACACCTGAACCACACAAAGGCTTAGAACATCAAAGCCACGTCTCGGTGTTTTTTCATCATGTGGAGAGCCAGCTGCTATCCTATAACACCACCACAGAGCTGAGATGGGGAAGAAACACTGCGGAATATTAAGACAACAATATTCTTCCAAGAAATATCCATCTGAACTAGTCATTTTTGACGTAATGCCCAGAGAGAGTCTAATGAAGCCCCCTCTATGTTTCCCTGCTGACCTGAGATTTAATCCTCCCACGGCTCTGTGTTGTTGCTACTTGTCTCCACTGTCTGAATAAAAATACACTTTACGAAAAACACAAAAAGGACGGACGTCGACGCTAAAACACAGACAAGCAAACATGTCTGGCAGATTTTCAATTGTCCTTTTTTATTTATTTTTTTTTATTTAAAGAACTTAAGGGTTGAATATTAAAAACCAGTGACTTGTCCTTATAGACATGCTACAGGAAACAGAATAATGAATCAAGCTCGAGTGCCAACACTCGCGTACAATCATTGTTCATCGAGAGCATGAAGATGAAGAAGCAACCACCATGAAAAACAAGAAAGCAGACCAAGACGGATGAAAGCTTCTTTAAAGATATTGCTCTGAGATGGTTTTTAATTCAATTTTTTTGGCAAATTGTGTCCTACTATTCAACTTCACTGAGACAATAATGATACGCTGCTTCCTTCATGTTTTTTTCAATATCCAATTACCTCTCGATACAGTAGTTCTCAATGTTTCTGGCAGACTCCACCTTGCACGCACCCCGACGTTACCGTTTGTCCTTTTAATCAGCATCAGTGTATTGGTCGCACTCTACTACAAAGAAAATACCAATACGGAAACATTGAGTATAACTAAATAACAAGAAACAGAATGAAAATATAAGCTGAGAATCGTAGTGCCATTGACATCGAGAAAGAGAATGTAAAACTACAGCTGCATCTTCCCCACTGAGTACGAGCTATCAACTTAAGAGCAACACAAATCACAATAATGCAAGCAGCCTTCTGGGAAACACAGCGTTTGGAAAAAAAAAAAAGAAAAAAAAAAGGGAGCAGCCCTTTGGAAAACATGGATACACTAACAAGCACTCTCTATCACACACACACATACAAAGTGCAGACTGTCCAGAATAACGCTTTCCAAATATTGTCCCAGTGCTCTATCAGCTTGCCAGCGGGTGTGTCATGATGAACAGTGTTTGCCTAGTTGAAGGCCATCATTAGCTACCTGGGGAAGTGTTCGGAGCTCAGATAGGCTGCGTCCTGGAGTCCCACCTGATCTTTGGGAAGGAACATCCTCAGGCGAAAAGCACCACTGCCTCCTCTTCCACCCAAGCGGAAATCTATTCATCAGCTGCTGTAATGAGCTCATGGCACTGCTCTCCCTGCTGTACATGTTGACCAGTGCACACACACACACACACACACACACACACACACACACACACACACACAGAGTTCTGGGTAGGTATCCATACACACAAACAAGCGCTGGACAGGGGAGTAAGGTACTAAATGCAAACTATTAGGCTGCATTCAAGTCAAATCAATTCATTTCCTACACAGAAGAGCGATTAGGAAAAGTTTTCCACTGGAACAACAATCAACAGTTTTTGCCTCAGAGCAGTTGCCACAGTTGGCATTTTTGCAGTCAGCAGCCATGTTTCCCTCACAGATTTTGTTATATGGCAAGAGAAAGTTCAAGCTTCTGAGGTTCAGAGAAGCATGGCTATTTCAGGCTATGAAACTGTCTTTATTAAGTGTGCTAATCTTATATTTAGATTCAAATTTTGCTCTGATGTGCTTTGAGTACGGATTGGATTATGCAAAACTGTAAGTGTCTCTCGCCTCGTTTCAATTACAGAAATTCATCTTTCATCTGGAGGTTATTTTTAGCGATAAAGGAGGGACATGATTGTAAGCTCTGTGTCAAAACAAAAATGTCTTATTTCTGGTCTTCTGGCTTGCATGAGGGGATTTTCTGAACTTTCTTGGGAGGGAAAAATGTGACTTTAAGCTTAAGTCTTTTATTGTGCACAAGTTATCCACTGATAACAATAGTGGATTCAGATGGTTTGTACGCATTAAGTTTTAGAACAAACAAAACTATAGAGACTAAGACTAATCCTCCTCCTCTGATGTTGAAAATATTAACCAGAATGACAATGTTTCAGTCGGCACCTAAGTGGTGGGTGGACTGCCGACTGACATTGCCACCCCTGGAGCCGCAACGCATTAAGATTGGTCTTCAGTCTCTTTTTATATTGAGCGGCATAAAGCTTGCGAGACAGTGTGTGTGTGTGTGTGTGTGTGTGTGTGTGTCTGCACTAATAAAATTGTGTGACCCCTTAACAACACAATGAAAAAGACTGGTGTAATGAAAGATCAAAGAAATGTCACAGGAAATTCTTTGTTTTTATGAACAGGGCTGTCTCAATGGACTCATCTCAGGCTGCATCTCATTCAGAGATGTCTGCAGTACAGTTAAAGGCTGAGGAGAAGGGACTTTATTTTGCAACAGAAACCTACATTTGGAAAAGAGGTCTTATGTGTAATGATGAGGGTCTGTACCGGATGTGGGGGAATGAGAAAGGCAGATCAAAAGCAGTGAAAAAAAAAAAGAAAAAAAAAATGAATCAATGGATTGTCAGATTTAAAGAAGAAATAAAAAAGTGAAGAATCTCAGGTAAAGAGAAAGAAAGGGCTCCGCATGTGGTGCTGAGGGCTTTTGTGCAGACGGATACAGTACCCCGGCATGGCTGATGGTTAGATGTTATTCTCTGTACTAGTGCAGTGCCACGTCAGGGATGTGCTCCTGCCGCTCCAGGCACCTGTACTATAACGGTACAGATAAACTACGTGTTTAACACACACACACATGCACACGAGCACATACATCTTCACTTCCATCACCGGTAACGGACAGGTGTGCTATTTTGTAAAAAAAAAAAAAAAAAAACAATAAAACAAAACACCGACAGAAGCGTCCCACAGTGGCCGTTAGCGGACTTGCTGTTGTGTGGATTTTGATCACGTCTATTTTCAGACTGGCCGACACCATAGCCACATTTTCAGAAAGCTAAAGGGGCGCCTGGTTAAGTTTTAAAATGGGGGAGCATACTTGGAAAGATGCATAATGGGAGAAATTGTCATTTCAAACAAATTTCCTGCATTTCAACACAACTAACCTCTTGGATTAACGATTCTTGCAATATCACATAGTGAGATTTGTGTTTTGGTAAAACGGCGCCCCCGCCAGCGCATCAGTTCATGCACAGAGTGGTACTGCAGCACGGGAGATGGCGAGAATTAAATTAAAATTAAAATGATAATAAAGTCTGTGAGAAGTTGATGAGGGAAAATCTGATGGAATAAGGAAGACACCACAGTAACTGTAGAAAACGTTAGTGACAAGAATGTCACTTTTCTGACTGCTTTTCCCTTCTGTCCATTTCACAGTAATGACAAACACGACGGAGTCCGATGAGGGGTGAAAACCTGGATAATACTTTAACTTGTGGTCTTTGGTGGATTATGTGTTTGCCGAATTACAGGAAATGCTTGGACAGATTCAGAAAAAGATAGTGAATGTAATTATATTGGTATATTTGGTCAGTAATTAGAGAAACATTTATATTTTCTTGTTTCTTGTAATGGAGTTTTGCTGAAACAGCTGGCGAGTGGAGAAATAGAGAAGGGCGGCTTCTGTCACAAGAGCCAGGAACAAATTACAATGTAATAGATTTCTGTCTTTCCCTCTAATGGTCTCTCGCTGCTGCACAGGCGCTGCGGGCACCCGTACCGTAACGGATAAACGTCTTTGTGTTCCACACAAGCACTAACATTTTTTTCTCAATAGTATTGGACTTTTGTTTTTTTTGCTATATTCCTTGAGCTGGATTGAGTTTTCAAAGAGTTTTCTCAGGGATAAAGATTTTTCTGTATTTGGCACTCAATGTAAACCCTCCACAGGGGTCTTGAACGACAGGCCGCACAGAGGCTGACTTGCAGATAAACCTCATATCTTTGGACTCCTGCAGAGATAGATTTAACAAGATTACACTGATGCCACAGAGGAAAAAGTCTTGGCCTAATGCAACTCTCACGAAGTGGGCTGAAAACTAAGCACTGCAGAGAAGTCAAGTTTAATGTGATCAATTCTTGATTTCTCTTTCGCCAAACGGCACGTTTTTCTTTTTCTGCAGAAATGGGTTAGACGTCTTTGGCATGTTTTAAATTGTCTGCACACTTAATTCTCTTGCTCTTTTCCTTAGATCTTTCTCTTCCTCTTAAGGCCTTGATAAATCAGTATTTTAAATGCAATGTTTCATACAACAATCTGCCATTTCAGAGGGGAAATTAACATTCCTTATATAACGACAAGCTTGGCCTTTTGCAGTAATTGAAGCTTTAGGGAGGGTGATGGAGGACTAAAGAAGGCCCCATAGATGTCCATTAAGAGCATTTAGACTTATCTTTAAAAAACGTAAAACTGTAAATATAGAAATACAGAGCAATTATTCTTGCTCGTTATAAGAGTGTATTCAATGCACATAAGGGTACTTTCCTAGACGTGGAAAAAGCAGACTTGCATACATGCTGTGCTATTGTTTCAGTATAATGTGAAATGGGGAATTGTGAAAATATTATGTTTTGTTTTACACTTGCTGTTGAGATCCTGTAATGCATCAGTTGTTGGTGTGACATTAGGGACAGCAATTAACAGGGTGGGGCAGTGGCCTGGGGTGATTATACACACAAGATGAAAGGCCACAACACAGCAGAAACACTTAACATTAAGCTATACTTTCTCTATAGTTACACACAATATACAGCTCAACCATCAAAACCAATGCCCCCCCCCAAAAAAAAAGTCAAGCCTGTAAATTGTTTCACACTGCCCCACTGAACTAAACTACAGGTGGCAGTAACCTATGAAGGAACACAGCAGTGCACCAGCAAGGGCAGGGAAAAAGAAGACATGGATGCAACAATGCAGGTTTCAAATTTACGAAAAATCAGCTTTGCAATTGAGGAAGGAAATACATTCAACAAGTTCGTCAGGCATCAAAGACGCACACATTGCAGAAAACAGAAAAACAAATATGGATAATTGGTTCGTTTGAAAGAAAAGTGTTCAAAGCCTAATTTAACTGTTCACTACACAGTGAATATTGAGTGCTTTTTGTGATTATGACAGCAAATGTTTACACAGTAAACAAACCTACCCAACACCTTGTTGTACTTGTGTGTGTCTTCAATGTGTATTTGCAAGTTCTAAATAGTATGGCCAATTACATGTTAGGAAAAAAAAAATCATCAAATTATCTCCCAAGTCCTTTTTTATATATATATATATATATATATATATATATATATATATATATATATATACACACACACACACACACACACACACACACACACACACACACACACACACACACACACACACACACACACACACACACACACACACACACACACTTCTATATTTATGTAAATGAAATACCATACTTGCCGTTTTCTCCACACTGACGAATGCAGTACATACTGTACGGTGTGTATGCTCGACGTATGTGCATCTCCCATACAGTGTGCATGGATAGATACCATATTTGTGGAGGTTTTTAAAGAAAATTCAAGGTGTTCCTTCCTTTTTGGCAATTGCATCTGTTCCCATGGCAACAAACCCACAGTAGTAAAGGAGTATGTTGGCTGTTTGAGCAGGGAACCATTTTATCATTGCCCTTAAACTCTGTCTACATATAGCAGAAGTACTAATTCTATATAATTACTTTCGTGACAGCTGTGACTTGAGGCTAATGAGCTGTGAAGTAGAATGCACTGTCTGTTATTTGAAGGATGCAAATGATTTTCCTGAGTGGCTGTTATGGGTTTTTGTTTTCAGTGTAAACTCCATTTTCTACCCTCTTATCACAGTATAGGTCGTGGTGTCCGCAGGCTAAGCAAGATTGCCTGAGTGTCCATTTCTACAACCATGTCCTTAAAGCTCTTTTACTGGGATTGCAAAGCACACCAAGACAACATAATATATGTAATCCGACCAGGGCATTCTTGGTCTTCCTGGGGTCTCCTCGCAGAACCTGGGGAGCCCGACATACCTCAGCAGGAACATATGCACGAACCACCTCCTCTGGCGGCTTCTAACGCAAAGGAGCAGTGGATCTAGCCCTGTCCTGAAGGGTAAGCCCAGACACGCAATGAAACAAGTTCATTTTGGCAGCGTACGTCTACAATACCATTCTTCTGGCCACTACTTAGAACTCATGACCAGAGATGGACGGGACGTAGATCAACTGGTTCAGGTTCATTCAGCCTCAGCTCCTACTTCACCACAACAGTCTAACACAAGACCTGCATCACTGCAGACTGCTGCCAATAAATCTCACACTTAACTGTCCCTCATTAACAAGAGCCAGACAAAGCTTTCACTTCGGGCATAACTTTACTTCCAATCCAAAAGGGGGCAATTTGCAGTGAGTGTGTGAACTTTGTGGAGTCTGATGATGATGATGATGATGATGATGATGATGATGATGATACGGACTAACCAAGGAGGTTTACAAACACACACTAACAACTCAAAGTGTCATCAAAATGACTAATTTTACAACAGTACTCTCCAAGCAAAAAGGAAGATTAAGAAATAGGGTGCCGTTTTGAAAAACGTATAAAGTCCTTTGTCCACATTAATATCCACTTTATCCGATGAGGTGAAAGCTCTGAATCTGCCAGCCAGCAGGTCTGTGGTTCACACCAGCGGGGGAGCCACACCATGAGGCCAGGCTTCTCCAGAAGGAGGTCAAACGGCAGTCAAAGGCAGGGCTTTAGGATGCTCTTGGCCCTGCTGATCAAATACCTGGAGCTAAAGAGGCCCTCTGCAGGGGTGGTGATGGGTTAAGAAATTGAATTTTTCGCGAGGCTTCAAGGTCTAATCAGTGACCTAAAATAAATAATCTAATAAATAAAATAATATAGTATGACCGTAATAGTATGATTTTTAAAATTGTTCTATGTTTATTCCAATGTTCTATGAGAGGGTTTGAGCTTTTCTTCCCAATGTCAAATTTTGTTTTTTGGCAAGAAACGTGAATAAATACAATTGTTTGATGGAGATGTTTTCACAGAAATAGAAAATAAATATTATAGAGGGACCTGTAGAAACCAGTATGCAAACTGTATAAAAGGAGTGTTTGTTGAAGTACATTGGAATTATTCTTATTTATTTATTTTTTTACTATGGTATCAAGACTGGAATGTCACTGGTATTGGTATTGACTACTACATGTCTGGTGTGGTGACATCCCTACTATGGACCCTGAGAAAACCCAAAGTAACAAGTTCAAGACAGGACCCTATTGCTCGGAGCTACACGTTATTGAAGAACAGCTCTACCCACAGAGCCACTGTGCTGTCCCACAGTGTATCATATTGAATAGTTGGTAATATGAAGCCTGGAGAGCACTAGCTTTTCCTCTATATGTTTTTTAGCCTAAGAAAGACTGACTGCAAGCTGTCAGGCAGAGCTGCACTTCCCACACACACAAATCTGACAAATGTCAGCAGCAGTTTATTGCCTCCGCGCCGCCATGTAGCCAGGCTTACCAAGAGATTTGTACATCTGGATTTTTATTTTGGTTAGAGATTTCATGGAGAAAAAGGTTGTTCAAAGGTTGCTTCTGCATTTTATTTCCTTCCAGAGTAATTGGTTTAGAAAATGAGTTTGTCCACAGCCCAGGTTCAATTGGAATTAAACACAAATATATGGAATGGTGCACTGCTCTTGCCGTTAGATTAACTGGGTCAACAAATGTCTGACGAGGTAATTGCGTAAAAAAATAAATAACTAAAATTGTATAGTTGTGCTAGTGTGTTCAAGCATTGGTATGTAGATGTGTATGCAAGTCTGTTTGCTGGCTGTAGGTTCCCGTTTGTGTACATCAGTTAAGGTTAACCCACACAAGGTCAGTGCAAACCTGTAATTAGCTTTAGGACAGGGGACATTATCACCTGCATACCTGCAAATGTCAATCAATTTCTATCAAGTATGCGCTCTCTTAAGAGTCATGACAAAATATTAGATGTTAATATGACATGTATAGCTCATTTAAGCCTCAGCCACAGACCAGGAAAGTGGTAGAAGGGTATGGAGTCGTTCGGAGAGTATGTGATAAATGAATCACACCAGATGCTCACATTTATTTCCGAAGCCCCTACCTTCTTGTAAATCTCTAATTAACACTGTTGATCCTTGTGTGTTGCTAAATTAAATCAGAGAAAGATCTAAGGGATGATTCACAGCCTGTTATTGATAATGGGCTTCAATTAATTGAGTGCTCTTGAGGCATCAATCCTGCCTCAGTGGCAAGCACCTGTTTGAGTAATTAAGCATCTTGTGCATTCGGTCGTTGCACTGCTCCCCTACTGACTGCATCAAAGATGAGGAATAAATACTGTGTGCAGTGCAGGTCAGATTACTGCCTTATGGAAAGAAAAAGAATGGAAGTGACAGTCAATGAAACTGTAAAAAATTTTTTTTAAATTAAAATAAAAATGCATAATGCAGCATTAATCTAAATACTAAGGGTGTGTACATTAACCTTTCATGAACTCGCAGATCAGAAAAAAAAGTAACACCAGTCAGAGATCCAGGTACATTAATACACAACCACAGATCCAATCCAAATTTGATGTGAAATGAGTGATGGGGGATTGCAACATTCTCTAATCACATGCATACTACGAGCTTCCAGAAAAAAAATTGGCACACTGAAAAAAAATAAACATGATCCTAAAGTGTCCATGGCACATTGGCAAAACATGGAGTGGCATCATTAAATATGCTGTTGAAACTACAAACCTCACTACTAATTTAGCAAGGCACTGGTGCATTACCAGTGAAGTGCCCAACAGAAAGAATCTACCCGAGGAGAATAAAGCTAGCGAGAGCTACGCTACAGCAAACTGGCCCATAACTCATTCAGACATTAGCGGTTTCATTTACAACAACACACTCTTATAGCGCTGTTGAAATGACAAAGTTTGAAAGGCTGACATTTTCTAAAAACTAATACATTTATAAATGCAAAATAAAATCTGCCACATTCCAGAGTTTACTAATGCCTTCTGCAGGTTCAAAGGCATATTAACATTTAGTATAATAATTTAATACATGACTCAAAGAGAGAGATTTGAGGTTAATGATACTCCGTTCTCTTCAGCTGTGAACCATTTGGGGAAGCAACGCAGTGGCCTGAATCACCGTCACAGAGCTCGGGAGACGGAGAGTGTCTCTTTGTGTTAGACACATTATTGTAGGCTCTTTGGAGAATGGTTTTGGGTCTAACAGAGGGAGAGTCATATTAAGCTGGGTTGGAACATGAGGGAAGGAGGGAGCACTCAATGCACTGACTTATTACAGAGGGCTCGCCTTCAGGGTGTGCGGAGAAGAAGAAAAAGGGGGAGGTGAGGGAAAGAGAACAATAAAGTCAGGAAAGAGGAGGAAAAGTAGAGCTGAAATACTGTATGATAGGAGTAGAGATGTGAGTAAAGGCCGGGATGAGAGAGGTAGACGCCTACAGGAAAGAGTCGATGCAAAAGACTGGAGAGAAAATCAAAGGGAGAGACATTTCTTGAGGGAGATTAAAGTTTTTGTAATACAAACATTTCTTGGAGGCAGGGCTGCTCTGAAGGCAGAAACAATCTCAATGGGTGTCGCGGAAAAATTCAGTTTTTCCTGTAGAAGTAATGTTAGACTGAAGCCTGATTAAAAAGCCACAGGAAGAAAACAAACCCTGAATAAATGAAGAAAAAAGTTATTGCCCTTTGACCAGACGTCCTACTTTAACATTCAAGTTGGACTGTTAGCCAATGTGTGATCCGAGGCACTGCACAACGAGGTTTAACTCTCCCTAATAAAACAAAAAGGACTGATGTGGGTTGGCTGGGTAAAGAGACGAAGAGGGTAAAGAGAGGAAGATAAAAAAGGAGAACATGGACAAGCAGGATGGGACCTTAGGGATGTAAAGTGGAGTGGATGAGTGAATAGCAGAAGGACAGGAGGAAGGAGGAGTAGGGAAAAGGGGAGGATAAAGGAGAGGAGCAGAGGGGTAAGGAGATGAAAGAGTGGCGGGATTGGAAGCTAGGTTGGGGCTCCCGGGACACACGAGTGAAGAGGCTGCGAGAGACACGGGTGTAGCTGCAGGGATTGTTGCTCCATTGCTCCGTTTGCGCTAGAAAGAAGGCAGAGATGGAAGTCACTCTGTGAGCTCAGGGGCATGGACGCAGCGTGCAAGTTTGTGTGTCAGTCACGGGAGGAAGAGTGTATTTGCCCTTTCACTGAAGCTCCCAAGCCAACCACCAATGCAGCGTTCCATGGCAAATGACCCTGCAGGAAAGAGCTGCGTTTGGGGAATTCTTTTTCCCTGTGTGTTTAGTGCGTGTGTGCGCGCTTTTGCAAGGGTGTTTGCATTTTTTCCCAGACTACTGCTGTATCCACTCTTCAAAAGCAATTACTGAAGATAAAGTATGCAGTGCTTGTTTGCTATGAAAGTGACCTGCCACTCAGGATTTCAATTATCATCCTCTCTGACTGTGAACCGGAGCTTACACACAGAGCATAAGGGAGACCTGAGGAGAATAACATCCCGCGTCTCGCACAGATAGGTAGCAGAGAGCAGCTCTGGCCACAACAGATATGACTGTATCTAACTTGATAACCACACCATTAAAACACTGTCATCATCTGCCTCATCCTCTTCTTTTGTTTGTATCGACAACGCTGGGAAGTCCCCCAGTAAAGAAGTTTGCCAGAAGGTATTATACAGTATCGTCAAATACTAGTTTTCTAAAGAACCTAAATGGGTGAATGAAACAATTTACCTGCATATTATTATTATCATTATTATTATTATTATATTTTCAACCATAATATACTACTTCTACTAACAATACCTCTTGTATCAGTATAGAAAACCAGAGCACTGTGCTACATATACATACCAGTAACACTCATTTACTTATTACACTTAAACAGACTCATGCGTTATGGACTATATTTATCAATATTATTTTATTTATATTATTCTGTTTCTCTGTATTGTAATTCTACTACTGCTACTTCTGTCTAATCTGCTCACTGAGTGAGAACACTGCGTTTCTGCCTGTCCCGGAAGAGAGACCCCTCGTTTGTTGCTTCTGCTGAGCTTTTTGCTTTTCTTTCTCAAGTTCAAGTTCAAGTTCAAGTGTTAATGTTTTCTTTTCCCTTTCCTTAAAACCAAGCTCTAAGTGTAGAGGCGCTCATATGTTGTCGCACTCTTGAGACAATTATTTTACCTCGGGATATTTTTATTTAATTGAAATGACAATCACAGTCTAACACTGGACCACTAACAACACACAATATAGATGTTTAAAACTATATATATATATATATATATATATATATATATATATATATATAGAGTATATATATATAGATATATAAGACATTAATGTGAAAATACAACTGTGATCCTGACCAGACGATGTCCACTGAGGACACAGAGGAAACAAATGTGTTATGCGATTCACTTTTAATCATAGTTATGTAAACAACAACAAATCCCCGACCATCCAAATACGCTGCTGTATATTGTGTTCTTTAAAAACCAACCGACATCAACAATTGTGATTAAAATTGTTTTAGGGATTCTAATTAAATCAAACAATTGACACCACTTCTGCACAAACATGCGGTGTGGATTTCAAAATTGTATTATTTACTGAATATTCCTGAGTTATGGGCAAAAAACGGAAGACGTTTCCTTGACATGATTTGTGAACACTACAAGCATCCCTCCTAAAGCTGGGGATAAGATGGTGAAAGAATGGTTGCCTTCCCGCATTAGAAGTAGACCACATTCTCAAGAAATGCTAATGATGCCAATTAACAGTGTAGCTATTAATTACATGCGCACACGCACACACAAACAGGGATAAGCATGTGGATCTGTGCTGAGTCTTAACTAAGGGTCTGCTCCTAACACGCTGCGTTGAAGCGAGTTGTGTGGAGCAGCAGTAGTCATCGAGTGGTTAAAGAGTCATTTGTCACAGTAAGGTCATGGGTTTGACCACTTGAGTGAACAAATGTTCAATAAAGTGGCCTTTAGTAAGACACCGAGCCTCTAATCACTTGCTCAGACAAATGCTTAAAATGTAGAAAATGAATGCAGATGAGTAAGCAGCCAAAGTAGTGAAGCAAACAAACTGCGGCATTACTATCATGAGTAATAAGCAGCCATCGCCCTCCACCCAGCTGTAAGTAATTCACTTGAAGTGCAGTGACTAATTCATATGAAATAGTATCCATCACTGAAAAGATCTCACATCGGCATGCGGCGCACTTGAATAATGCGACTGTTTTGCATGATAATGAGCGAGGCCTGGGATCACACTTCATTCCCCTGCAAACTAAATGTCTAGTGTTACATACAGAATGTACAAGATTCGGACTGCACGGGGTGAGTGTAACTACAGCGGTGAAGTGAAGTCTCAAGCAGGCCAGCTCAACAACACAACATGTTTTTAATACACCCCCACCTTATGTAGCACAAACACTGTCGTTTCATTTCCAGAATGTATTCTTTTAGTTTCCAGAATGTATTCTATCTGGATGATACATTTACTCCATCGCTCACACTGTAACTACAGGGTTGCTGTTGTTGTTGGGGATATTCTGTGTAAAATGGTTATTTTTATTATAAATAACAAAGCTGTGAGGAAACTTGGGGATTTAGAAGTGCTATGAGAAATTCAATGTGCGTTTTATTTAAAGAATTGGAGTATGAAGGGTGAAGGATAAGTAGTAATAATGTATTGGCAGATTGGCATATACAGTTAACCCAGCAGTTATTGTTTTGAATGGTAATTTGCCTGCTGAAATGTTTCCACATCTACAAAAAACTAACGCTACCTCAATATTTAAAGGTTTTAGTGTCAGGCTTTTACGTGTACAACTAAATATTTGAGAGGGAAAACTGGTGCAGTGAAATGCCAAACCATAAACACTTAACTGCCAAACTTAAAAAAATTTAATAAAAAAAAACAATCCCTTTTATATCCAGTCAATTAACACATTACTACAACAACCACTTTTGGTCAAATGTGAGACTCTTGTTTATGCCCTGACCAGGTGTAGCTGTCAGTAACAAGCATGAGAAATGAAGGTCATCAAAATCAGCCGTGTTCTAAATCATATGGCCACAAATTTGTAGTTCATCGCATGCATATAAAAATAGATGGATGAAGAAGAAAATATTTAACATTTAGGGGGGAAAAAAAACACCAAACAGTATTGGTACTCTCGGACGACCCTAACAATGTTATCGCCAATCTCCATAATTATGAATTCTTGGATGTTGAAATAAGTAAGTGTTTATTTTACTTTCTTTTTTTTCAATCTTTGCAAGACACATAAAATATAAAGCATTAATGAAATACTCTATGTATCAACGTCAGACAATAAAAATCAGCCCGTAGGTACAAACACTCTATCTAATTAAAGGGTGAATTGTGAACTACAGTAGCTGAATTGGCAGCACCGTTGTGCATCATGCCAGCAGGCGTTCCAACAGCAATGGGACTCTGACCAGATGGAGTCTCACCTCAAGAGAAAAAAAAAAACATGGGTCCCTGCTCGCATCAGTGACACCTGTAACACAGGCGCTAAAACAAAAAGGTCAGCAGAATCCATCCATACTGATACTGTTCTCTGAGGAAATCATGTGGGATGAGCTTGAAAACAATAATACGGACTGATAACTTCCCTGAGGCAGCTGTTGGGGTTGTTACTCCCTTTGGGTCTTAGAATTACAGCACTCTCCATAGTCAGCGACTTATGGTAGAACGGTGACTCGATGATGCAAATAGGCCCTGTGGTGCCGAGATGCGGTGCTTGCTAATAATCAGCACCAAGGGCACAGTGTCACTCAATACAGTGAAGCTATAGTAACTTCTCCTGTTGATGGTATGAAATGACAGTGAAACGCGGGGAAAACAGGAGAAGATCATGTGAACGTCGTCCCGCTTTTCTAAACAGCTCGTTTATTTTTTTTCACCATTCTTGTAAAACTTAGCTAAGTTGTTCATAAACACAAACAACGTGCCAGCAATTCTAAATGGCTGTTTATTAGGCCCAGCAAAAGCCAAATAAAGACGCCATCTTTACAGATGGCCTCTGATGTTGCTCCACGGTAGTGTGTGCCATAAGCCATTAAATCAAGCGTTCGTATCAGGAGACTGACTCACTATTTAGAGCCATTTCATATGAACAACCAATAAATAAACTCATAAAATCCAAGTTTTACTAAGCCAGTATTATGGAAATACGCTGACTTAGCTTGTTGTCAAAGGTTGAGAAACAAGACGGGGATTTTATTTGAAAATACCTCCAACAAATCATTGCAAAATACATCATGTGACAAAATGATAGAATTCCTAGAATAAAGAAAATGTATGTGTTGAATAATGCTATCATGGTTAAAGATGGGGCACTTTTGTGGCAAGTTCCCATCAGACATTGGAATTGGTGTAAACAATATTGTGCAGATTTTATTAAATTAAAAGATTAGATTAAATCTTTTTGTATAGAGAAGCAAATGAGGAACGTATTTTCTCAGTTAAAACTTCACATTTCTTAAATTTCTTGTACCAACATTTTGGAACTTCACATTCTTTGCTGAAAGCAGTGATTTAAGCATAAGAAGCTCAAGTGTTTTGGTCGGATGAAGTAATATTTCAGAATCTGGGCAGTCACTGAATTTATCATTCCGTCAGCTAGAGAGTTGGAAAATCAGTTGCTACAGTATATTGAGTCGTCAATCTGGCCTCATACTTTGCCCTCTGGTCAAACTGTTCAGCTGGCAGAGTGGAAATATATAATCTGACAGCTCACATTACAAAAGGACAGGGGAGGGACTGTTCAGCTTCAAGATCAGGAGGAAACAGAGGCAGAGAGAAAAAGCGGGGGAAAATATGTGCTGAGCAAGGAAACATGAGAACGTACGGAGTTCAGACCAACTTTGAGACTGACCGAGTATCATTTAACTTGCCTCTATGTGCGATAACCTAGGACCATGCACAAAGGCAGGAAAGCAAATGACTAAACACTGTGCATTAAAAGTGCTGACTGTAATTTTGCGTTATTAAAATGTAAATTAGCCAATGATTACGAAAGTGCCAATGGCAGATCTACGGGGTGGCAGCTGCCACTGAGGGGGAAAAAAAAAAAAAAAAACCTTTACACCTCAGTTTTGGAAAATCTAATTAGCCTAAAAAAAAAAAACTGTATATGAAAAGTTGAGGCTGGTCGGAAATGTACAAGAGTGACACCCTTTAAAGTGAATGCAGCATGAGATGACGCTCCGAGCAGGTTTGATTGTGTGAGGGAAAATAATATCCAAATATTCACCCGTGATCACGAGCGTCTCCCTGCAGGTACCAGCATCTCTGAACCTGCTCATTCTGCAGACAAACTTGTCCAAGTCATGCAACAGTAACATCGAAAAGTACACAGTTTTAAATGCACTAAAATCACTTGCTCCAAGCCCCACAAAAAAGCTTACTACACGTTTTCAAATTGAAGCTCACAGCATTAGTGGATAAACACTGGACATTTTTGGATCGTTGGTAACATAAAACGTGTGGCTTCACAGAGTACGCTAAGTAACACAATTAGTGAATTTCGTCTTTATATATAGGGCTCAACCTAGGAGCTAATTTAAACCCTTAAAAGAAAGCTTGCGTTAACAGAATTACTGATCACCTTTAATCTCATTAACAATAAGACTGTCAAAATTAGATTTAACATTCATTTAGATTAATAAAAAACAAAAATAACGTGTTAAGAAACATAAATCAACACACAATTTAAATAATGATCTGTAGTGGACACATTTTAGGCCAAGTGATCGGCTTATGGTCAATGAAAAAAAGAGGTATTGTTATGTGTGCGCGTCTGTGAACAGATTTTTGTGCCTGTAATAACCAAAACTTTGCAGGTGTGCAGTTGAAATCAAAAATGAAGATAGAGTTGGAAAATGGGCATGGTCTACTGTATGGTATACTGCATATACATTTCTGCCACCACTTAAGTCTCCATGCCACCCCATGAACATTTCTCTAGACTCGCCCCTGCTATGTGCATAAATAGCAGTAAGGTTGGCTAAAATCTTTTCTTTGGAATAGTTCCGATTGCTGATTATAGGGTACTCTTAGTATTGTAATTTCTTTCCTGGGCTCCCCTTGCTAAGAGTAGCTCTGTGAGAAGTCCAATTCAAAGGAGGCAATCCTGCCAAATTCTAATTAAGGGGAATACAACTTGGATCAGCTTTTTGTACAGGTAGCTTTTTAAAAGTTTCTAAAGGGTTAGAAGAGAACTACCGTCATGCGAGACGGTCGCCGCTCTCATTTCTGCTTCAGTAACTGTAGTTCATATGGAGAAAATTGGTGTGCTGGGCCACAGTCCCATCAAACCTATCAGTGCATATCTTCTTCACTGCCATAATTAAATTCGATCAGGCTTTGTCAGATTTCTGAAAGTTTGCGTCACAAGCATACTTTGACTGTGATGACAGAAACACTTTGAAGTGCATTCTGTAATTTATTGCAGAGTACAAACTGTGTATGAGTTAAGATTTTATAATTTTATAGAAAACTTTATTGCATATCTATGATTATCAAGCGCCTTGTTAGTAAGGGGCCATGGGCAGTTACCTACCTTGCCTAATGATAAAGTCCGCCCCCGTCATTTGTGCCTTTTGTCTCTGCTGTTGCTGTATGTATGTTGGGTTGGATAATATCCATAATGCAGCATAAGCCAAGAGTTCATAGTTGACTAAATAATACATTTCTATACATAAGGTGGAAAGAACACGCTGCATAAAAAGCAACACATTACGAATAAAAAAGGAACTATTGTTGAAATCCAAAATTGCAGCAGCTACACGCTTCAATGTGGAAGCAAAGATCTTTAAAGACGCTGCGATGGATTAAGAGTGAACACAGCTATACATTTTAGCCTCAGTGTGTGCGAGTGATTTATTTATTTTTTCTTCCCAGGGTCACTTTGCCTTGAGGTGATGCTTGTATCTTTATTTATTTTTTTCAGGCTCACACTCTACTTAAGCTCTGAACCAATTTAACACAGACTGGGGAATGTAGAGAAGCTTGACAGAAGCACTCAAATCCCCGTCTGCACCATATTGGGGGCATAGTGAGAGAAAAATGAGGGCGCAAGATAGAGGAGAGGAAAGTGGTCTATAAGGGGGGGGGGGGGGGGGGCAGCGGGAGAGGAATATATCTGCATTGAGACTGAGCAATGCATTTCCATCTTGTATAAAAGGCAGTTAACCACTAAGCAAGAGTCGCCTGGCAAATAGTAAATGCATTACGTGATTGCGGTCTAAAATGCTGTTGCAGTGAGAGACCCTAATAATCTCACTTGTTAGTAATTGGATCCCAACTTTGACAAAAAAACACACCTGATAAGCAAAGTTTTCACAGTTGGGTCCAGAAGTACTGGCAGCCACCGTGTATTTTCCCTTAATGCAGCCATTAGAGTGATGAAGGAATTGTGAAATGAAAGGAGTGGGCCAAAAAATAAATAATTCATTTGTCACTTTCAAGTTTCTTTGGTTGTTTAGAGGCGTTTGCCAACAGCTTTTAAAGACTGGTGTTATGAACGGTAATAAAAGCACACCATGTAGATAGAGTGCTCCAAAAGTGATGCAGTACCACCTGTTAACTCAACAAGAGACGAGACAGAGTGCCAAAATGGCTTCCCCCCCGAACAGAGTTAACATTAGAGATTGTTTAATTACTTCAACAACAGAGAGACCGAGGAAGCACATTTGTTTGCGTTTGTGTCTGCGTGTTAGAGAGACAGAAAGTGAAAATAAAGAAATTGCATTCTAAATGGCACTGCATTTCAACCTATTCACTCACAGCTCACATTTCAATTATCAATATAGCCGTATGCGGCAGGCTGGGCAACATGCGTCAAAAGCTAAAGCCGTGCAGCTGATGCAGTGCGCCGCGGAGTACAGCTCACCCCTGAAAAGGCAAAGTGATAGGCAATGCCAGTGTTGTGACAAGCATGTCAAAATCTCTTAGGCATGAATAAACATTCTCTTTCAGAAGAGATTATTTTGTTTTTGTCATGACCGAAGTGGTGTGTCTTCATTCCTGCGAGTGTGAGTGTGTTTGTGTTTGTCTGTGTAATTTGCTGTGTTTGTTGTGGGCACAGACCAAGAAAAGGATGAGTAGGCAGTCTATGTTAGAGAGGTGAAGAACAAAAGAACAAAAAGCATTTATTTCAGAGTGTGCAGGAAGAAAGCCACTGGGATGTGAGTGAATGAGGATCAGGACAAAACAACGTGAACGATGCAGCAATTTCAATTATATAATACATTAAAGATGCAGCTTATAAAACATACCTTTAAAAAGGTGTTTATGAATCAAAAGGAATTCACAAACAAAGCTCCTTTACAAACACTCTATTATCCTACAAATTCACAAGATCTGCTTTATTGGTCAGAAAAGAGATGAATACACAACTATACAAAACAAGCTTTGGCTTCTCCATCACTCTGCCAGAGATTGCTGGCTAATTGTAGTCATCTGTAATTTGGCCAAGCTTGTTTATCCACAAGATGACAAAGGGAGGCCAAATAAGATTTGATTCTGTTTTCTTTTTCTTCTGTTGTCATTTGGCTTCCTCACAAAACAATAAGAATGAACCCAGAGTGGGAGAAAACCGATTAAAAATCGATACAAATATGTTTTTTGTTTGTTAGAAGTGACAAAAAGAAACAACTGATTTCTCATCACTACAGTGTGATAAATACGGCAAATAAATGAAGGACTTAACATTTGGTTGTTAGTTTGCAGTGTGGGACTTGCTAAAAAAATATATATTACAAAATAAATAGGGTAACGAAACATTTCAACATTTATATCATTGCTTCGATTATACCCTGAAAGAAGAAATAATCTTTTGTTTTCTGAAACTTAAATAACATTTATCCAATGCTTTGGTAGAACATCTTATTAAATACTAATCTATCCTACTAATGGTACAGTATGGCAGGCGTCAATCCTAAATCTACTTTTCCTGAAATACCACACAAGGTGCGCAACACGTCGGCTATTGCTTTATCCACGGCCGATAGGAAAACAGTTCTTTTGGTGCAGTATCCTTGACGATGCCCCACAACCACAACAGCGGGGGACCTCAGTGGACAGAGCGCTTTCTATTTTCATAGGGGAGACTGATGTTTATGATGCAGGGGACCAGAGCTGAACCAGGGGACATCTCTATCTGGGACAGGGCATCCATTTCATACAGCAAATACTTCCACTCTAATGAATCTGTGGGGAGGAAATCAACTTAATGAGGTAAGACCCACGTGACCGTTGAGGAGAGAAAATGAGGAGAAAGGTGTTGGGGAAAAAAAAAACATGAGAAGAAAAATGGGGATAGTTGGACTGCTCATTAATAAGCCCACTGTAACAAATAAAGGGCTGTCAGGGGAGGCCTGGAGGGTGTTTGGTGTGTGTTCGTGCATGTGTGTGTGGACGTGTCACACCTGGTAGCCCAGCCCGACTTTAGTACTTATTAACCTAACAGAGAGTTGCACGGCAACTTCTGATCCAACGGATCATTGTGTGACCTGGACAACTTTGCACCCTGCTGAAAACTGTTTAGTTCAATTGTGAGCTTTTATAAAAATGTGTCATTGTGATGTAGCGCTTTATAGGGTGCAAATGGGTGTGATTTTACATGGATTAAAGACTCCGCACAACTTTATCAGGTCATGCTCATTTTACAATATAACGCTTAAAATTACCATTTGTATATCAATCCCTCATACCATGTTGCCTTAATCTCTTGAAGAAAACTCTTGTTTTTGTCACATGCCTCCACAGAAGTTTACCGAAAATAGAGAAAAGTCTTGCTGTATTGAGGTCAATGGGAGCTGTGTTTAACAAAACATACGTTTACAAGCTTGTGCAGTATAATCCAACCCCCATTTATCCAGTCGTATGCTTACTACTTCCAAACACGACTGGATGAATGAGACTTGGATTAAACTGCACCAGTTGTTTAACAGTTTGTAAACGGATGTTTTGATACGGTTTTGCAGTCTTTTACTTCAATTCATCAAGACTTTTCTCTGTTTTCGGGAACTTCGCTCAGAGTGAAGATATGCAACAGTTCCAAGTTTTCTTCAAAATAGTGATTTTAAGGCCTCAGGTTAATTCTTTAAGTAATTTTTTGCATAGTATTAAGTAATAAATGTGTTATTTTTCTTAAAACAAGTATACAATACAAATCGAAATGAGTTGCAGTATCTTTAAGATAAAAATCAGACTGACCTCTGCACCACAATCAAGGAAAATAACTTGTGTCATTTCTTTAAATTATTGGTTTTCAGGTGTAAATTAACTGTAATTTTGATTTAAATTTTCCGGATTGTATAAATACCACCAGGCACCATTTCATTTTGACAAACAGTGATATAGCAGAGATGCAACCCACTTTTGTGACATAGTTAGCAAAGAAAGAAAAGTGTATTTTATAGCAGCGCTCACATCAAAGTCAGTTTTGAGAGAATAACACCATACAACAAAAGTTTTGCATGTCTATGAAACCGCCCAAAATATTTTAGGCACTCCATTCCTGAGAAGTTTTGGCACAGAAGGAGCTTGAACCAAACAAAAAAAAGAGAGAGAGATTTACGAATATCCTGCGAGCGCTCATAATTGGTTGGTATGTCTGCCACATTTTAAAGCATCTTGCTGTGACTGTATCCAGCCTGTGTACACAACTAAAGCTGCAGGGCTGGAGCTCACGTCAACGCGGACCATCCTTATGTGAGCCGTGTGTTTGTGTGACTGAGTTAATGGCCTCAGTCACAGGAGGGTTAGCGAGTAATAAGATGGACGGCGGAGGCAGAGTGCTGCCACGGGCTGAGAGGGCGGAGACGAGGGGGGCAGCTTTGATGGCTAATGCAATAACCACAGCTCCCACAGAATTGAGGTGGGATGATAAAGAATAATCAGAATGGTTGAAGCTATAAAAGTGAGAAACACGCCAAAGACTGAAAGATGATGGATGGCTAAAAGGGAGGGATGAAGGAAGGGAAAAGTAAGGAATTCATAGTCTCGAGAACACTGTGCCCGCAATGTATGTTAAAATGTGGCTACATGTATTGGATCCCAACAAGACCAATGATGGCTAAAACATCTATCAGGCTGCAACTGATATGCTCAATATCGATTAATCTGCCGTTTGTTATTATGATTTAACGATTCATTGTTGTCGCTAAAAAGTCAAAAGATTATTTTTTTTTTTTTTTTAAAGGCTCTTTAGAGTCTCCAATGTGTTTTATCAGGTCCAAAACCCAAAAATATTTGTGTTATTATTATATAATACAAATAATCTGTATAATAATACTTTTTTGTATACGTTTCAACGAAAGCAGCAAGTCTTCCTTAAAAAGCTGAAAGCAGTTGGTTTATTGGGCCTAATAGTTGCAGCTCTATAATCAACAATATGCTGGCAGGTTTAATGCATCGCTTCACAACCTGGGAGGTCAGGACTCTACACAAGGGGTCTGCGAGATAAATCGCAGGTCATTAACGGCATTGAAAAGCAGAAAAACAAGATTCTGCAAAAAGCTATGCTTTACAAAATAAGAAGGCAAGAATGTTGGGAATCATGGGCTCAATGGATGAACGGCCAGATGGATGGATGAGTGGATCAGGGCTTTGTCGTAACTGAAGCGCAGCTCACTGTGACTCAGTGACCAGTTTCTGTCTGGTCTGTGAGTCAACAGCATCACGACCAAGTATCAACCACTTGTTCAAAACGAAGCGGCTATAGCGGGATACATTAAAGGCCGCCTGCCGGGCGCCTTACATGACCTTACGGAAACAGATGTCTGTTTGGTCTGCCTACTCATCAGGAAGATGAAAGCGATGAATCATCTGGGTTTTTTTTTGTTTTTTTTAAAAATAGTTTCAGACGAATGGGGTTGTAATCAAAGGCAGGGTCAAAAGAGAGAATCTGTGCTTGTGATGATAATTGCACGACGAGTGATTGGTTGTGGAATTAAAGGACCTTCCACAACTGCACAATGCCAAAGCCACACTGTGTGTGTGTGTTTGGGTTTGCTTTGAACTCTATTGAGTTTCAGTGTGAAATGGCACTCTGTTTATTTTATAAAAAATAAATAAATAAATAAATCACACAACTTCCAATCATACATATTTAAAAATCAACTAAAATCAATGAGAATGAAAATGAGTAATGACCTTTATTAGTATAAGTCCGAAAAGTCAAGGGTGGCACTGTCTCTATAAAAAAAAAGGTATTTCTAAAGCATCATTATTTGGTGAGGGGGGGGTGACATTTTTCAAGAGATGACATCTTCAAGGAAAACCTGTTTTATGACTTTTGACAATTACAATCTAAATGGGTTAATGGGTTTGAGTGCAGCTGGCATATCAGCCTGTTTTATTGACAATGTGCCCCTTATGAAGCCATTTGAGGGTCAAATAACTCTTAACTTTGGAGCCGTTTATCAATTGCCATTCTTGAGAAGACGTGATGACTTTCACTTGTGTGTAAAAGGCATTTGGAGTTTGTGCCGATCCTTTGGCAGAGTCTTTGTTAAGTTGACAGCTTAAATCTTAAAAGAGCTGCAATGAAAACAGAATTCAACTTATTGAACAGCTGCAAATATTAAAAGCCGTTTATCCTGTTTTGGTTCCAAACACTCTTTTACTTGTGAATAAGGCATTTTATAAGTGTTTCTTCCATTGTTATTATAATGTTATTCTACTATGTGCACTCATTGTTAAGTCAATACGGATTAAAGTACAAGCTAAACAGACTGTGTGTGAATACAAAGAAGCCAGTGACGGGACACAACAAAGAGTCCCATCCAGAGGTTTATAGTCATTCTTTTCTCCCTGTACACACTTCTCCTGCCTGTCACAAACACCAAATCTATTTCCAAACACTTACAGTACACTCATGCTATCAGGTCAGAAGCAGGCTACAGCCTCCTTCAAGCAGCATCAAAGGGAATATCTGCGTACCCACAGATAGTCGAGTGGGTGAATTCCTTGGCCTCTGCAACTATGTTTGCCGCAACAAGTCTACAGTAGTTTGGACTATTAAACCATCTGCCCCGTTTCTCCCCTCTGCCTGAGGGAAAAGTCAAATAAAAATCTAATTAAAAACATAAAAACTGAAGTGGAGCTGCTCTCTCACCTTGACAAGTTTTCTGTAAAGCTTATATAGAAAAAAACATCTGATGTTACATGCTATATACAGTATACAAAAAAAACAAAAGAATTATAACAATATGAGAAAAACGGAAGTATTCTGTCATGAAATAAGTTGCCCAACACAACCTGCCTTCATTTAAGCTTAGTTTTATCTTCAAGATTTCAGCCTGAAAAACATCGCCAATCACCAATCTGCAAACTTTGCTTGGTTCAGTGGTTTTGATGTTGGATGATGAAGAAATGTGTTACTTGCCAACAAATTAAACTATTTTTCATAGAAACTTCATGCTAATTGCGTGAAATCTATTGGAAAAACACAATTTTGGTAGATTATTTACTGTAGGTAGTTTCCTGTACAGGTAAGACCAATGACAGCCAAGTGAGTGCTATTTTTGTTCTATCAGGTAAATGGAAAAGGTCATGTTGTCAGTCATCCATTGTGCGGTTTACTTGTTACAGGATACTCTTCTCCAGGAAATGTCTCGCAAGACCATTTTGTAAATAAAAGACAGCGGAATTTGCGAGGCTCGACAGCCACAACATGCAGATAATATTTCAGATATTTTGCAGCTTCGAGGTAGCAACAGCAAGATGTCCTAAGTTACCTCGCGGTGGAACGGTGACATTGGAGGTTGTGATTATGTGCCGACCCATTCAAAGCTTAATGAAACCAAACAAAACCTTAACTGAACTCAGTAAGTGGCAGCCAGTGGAGGAATGTCAGCACAGCACAAATGTGGTTCCTCTTTCTTTTGCCAAAGCGGGAGAGGGTTGGACTGGCTGTGCACTGTGAATCACAATCATCCAGATACCATGAGACGAAAGCTGGCATAAACACATGCCACATGAGAGACGCTGACTTTGACCATAGCCCTGAGCCGAAGGAGATTGGTTTTCACAGCAGAGCTTTTAGGTTTATGAAATTTGAAAGCAAAATTACCAACAAAAACAAAATAGCCAAAAAACATTTTGACACATGGCGTAATGCATAGCTGTAGGGACCAAAGAGTTCCATTTTTGTCTGCGCCAAAAAAATTGTTTTGCCATTTAGCAATTAATAAGCACTAGACTCTCAAAGTGGGCCGTGAAATACATAAAGTTCTATAATTAAAACACACAAACAAAAAAACTGAAGAAAGTGAGAGAAACTATAAATGAATGATTTAAAAAAAAGGGAAAATATAGTTTCATCCAGTCTTTACTCAATTTGTTACACAGAAACACAACAAATGCAAGGGAACAATACAAGTGCAATACACCACTCTGAGTAATACCCGTTTGCCTATACAATACATTTGTGTTACATCAGTGCACTGAGCCAGATAGACTTTCTAGTCTTTTTATGTTGACTTATTTGATAATAATACACCTAAATACTGGAGCACCCGCTATGTGAAGTACTGACACAAGGTGGCTCATTCTGCAGTGGCCAATATCAATGTTTGGATGAGTTACACAGGCTTTAACCAGGGTCTGTTGTTATTTTCAGTCAGGCAAGCAAAGTGGAATAAGGTCGCCTGCAGGCCTGCACGGATGCTATCATTTCCAGAGACAACTCAACCACTGCGCCGCCTCTCGACTTCCTCTGTTGTTTATACTAATAAAAAAAAAAAACAATAATTGTGGATAATGACTTAAGCAGAGTGAGCCATGCTTTCCAATTATGTCTTTAAACGTCAGGTGCAATAGTTTATTACTTCTCACACACACACACACACACACACACACACACACACACACACACA
>CALSBV010011010.1:6641514-6667516 GCA_943590825.1 Bovichtus diacanthus | reverse complement strand
CACACACACACACACACACACACACACACACACACACACACACACACGATTCCCGTGACATCTGACTGATTTCCAACATTTTCTATCTCCTGCTGGTTTGCATTCAGACATCTCGAGCTTAAACCTAATGTGCCGACTGAACATCCCTAATGTGGATTAGCTATGCATGGTGGCGTCTGCCAGGAATCCCTCCCTCCCTAATGTGATACGACTAAAAGTGCTGCCATGTTTGTGTGTGTGAGCGTGTGTTTTTGCACCGCGTTGACATTAACACCATGCACTCCTAATAACTATAGCCTTACTTTCTACTTTAACATCCACACCCTGAGGGATCATGAAAGGCGTGGAAAGTGACCTGGTCTGAACTGGAAAAATACATTCCAAGAGGAAGAGATACCAACAGGTACAGTGTACCTATGGATGCTTGCAGTATTTTAAGTATATGAGAAAAACATTAATTTTTAAAAAATGTTTTAAATGCGAATGTGAATGAAACTAGCAGAAGCCAGACCTCGACCCGTTACCTTTAAATCGAAGTCATGATGAAGCGACTAGGCTGTTTGTTGGATATAATGCTGACTTGTCACGCTGAGAGTGCACTTCTGCTAATGAGTGATAGCCAAGGAGTGTAGATTCTAATGATTTACTATAAATAAATGGTGATCCATAGTAACCCAGTGGTCATTTGTGAATGTCAGGATATTAATGCAGTAGAGGGGAGGAGTGCCGTGCATGTGGACTCCCAATAGGGCTCTGGAGTCCTCAAATAAAGAAATTCTTTGTCAACTATTCGATTATGTCGACAAATCCATGAGTGGATTTAATCGACAGATCTGTAAAAGCGAGTTTCTCCACATAGAATCATGCGAAAGCACCACTTTAAATATTGTGCTTACCAGAGATGTGTTCATAAATTACTGGAAATAAGTCATTGGGCATAAAAAAAAAAAGCATAAAACAATGACTAATCGACAAAAGAAATCTTAGTTGAAACGACCAATTAAGGTCGGGCAGATATATTGATATGAATCTATGTGTATAAATGTTTGCATGAGCACTTACTAAATATACGGTTGATGAAACAGGAAGTGTAAATTGTTGGACAAAATCCCAGCATGAAAAGCAAGTTAATATCCCGTGTACATTGATCCAACATTGTTTGGTTTCACAATGAAAAAAAACATTAAAATTCCACAATTAGATTGATCATCAAGTCAACTTTAAAGGGTGCCGATATAAAATGATTTAGATGCCAGTGTTTGTGATTAGGACCAAGTAAGAGTGCTGACTTAAATTGAAAAGAGCTTTCAGTGCCAAACTACAGATGATTTCATCTCGGTTGAATAGGTGTCTGACAGCCACAGCCTGATTTCCACAGTGATTGATGCTTGTGACACGAGCTTGACAGATGGCAACATGCAACAAAACAATTGGTTTATTTGTCTGTACAACTGCATTTCTGTTGAATGTTTCAACGTCAAACTAAAAGTCAAAGCCCCACTGCAGCCTTCAAATGTTTGCCTCGCAGGTATTAGAACATCATTTGAGGGCAATTTTCGCTCACACAAAGCATCAAAAGTCTTAACCTGTAACAAACTCCGTAATACAGTCAGACTTCAAAGACAACCGCTCCTTCGCAGCATCGCTGTGTTGTAGCAGCAGTTGCACTGATAAAATAAGTGAAAATCTTAACAACCTAAATGATGTTCTTAATGTCCGTTTATTTTTAAGGGAGGTTAATCTCAGAGTTCATCTCAAATTTGATTATTTCTTTGCAGCATTTATTTGATTTCAAGGTATTGGTATCAAATAAATACGGAAATATGACTCAATTAATATTTCCGTAACTACTTGGATCAAAACTGCCACTTAACTTACTTGCAGTACACCAGTTACCTGGTTTTTGCAACCATGCAGCTGGTGGTACCTTCACATAACTTATTTTTTACAGTGTGTAGTTGTCAGTTTATCAGTGTAACAGTCAAACGATACCTTTGAAGAAGCAATCCTTGCTGTGCACCACATAGATCCTTCTCCTCTCCAGGCAGGCGGTGCGATAAACCTCGCAGTGGTTCTCGTAGAACCTGCCGTCTGAGCCACACACTGGCACAAAGGAGGGCCGGCATTTTTCCTGGCAAACACACTCAGCACGGCCGGTTTCTGCCATCAGCACACACTGTCGGCCCCGTCCACAGTAAGTCCTACGACAGGGACCTTCGTCTGGGTCAGAAAGGGCTGGAAGAGCGAGAGAGAAAAGGCAAGGAGCAAGAGTAAATAAGCAAGTTCATAAAATCACAACAGACGTTTTACATCCACAATATTATGCCAGTCTTTCTTACGCTCTCAAAACAACGACAGGTGAAATTGGCTGAAGATTCACAATGTAAAAATAAAATACACCCGTCTCATCATCACATATCCCTGACTTTGGCCTAAGACAGACATAGTATAGCATAGCATATGTATGTATGTAACACTGAGTCAGTGAGGACGACCATTTCATTCAGTAAAAGCACTCAAATAATTCTTAATAAATCCACTGCAAATACAAAAATGTTATTTTCCAATATATCTCCTGGTTTGTGGAAAACTACTTCCATCCTGATTCAACACATTCTGCATTAGATATGAGTACAGTAAAATAAAAAACATATTAGAGTAAAGTAACAAGACAAATTGTTCATAAAAAAATGTCCCAGAAAATGTGCCAAACTCAAGCCAAACACCTCCAGTCCTGATGACAGTTAGATTTTCATAACAACCACTGTGTGCCAGCTCACACGTGCACGCACAAATGCACACGCCAGCATCCCCATCATCACCACTCACTGCCTCACCTTACTTTTCCCCACTGATTTAATCTATTTGCACTTAAACCAAGCCAAAAAGCTGCTGATCCAGCCAGACGTTCCACCTCGGATTGATCTTTTCCTGACTCCGTGAGCTTGACCGAGACCGCCTCTCTTGTTGTGATCTGACGGTTGGATTTACGGGCCCATGTGCCTTGGGGTTATCGCAGTAAAAACTACACGCTCAAACAGGTACAAGCAGGGCATCTGGTGCCTCACAAACCCATCTGGCAAATGTCAATGGTAATAAATTAGAAATAAGAAAACCTTCCCCGAGTTTACACATTATTCATATGATCGTGAGAAAGCTAAATCAATATTAACAAACATGAACAACTCCTACTCAGGCTCCCACATAGTGTTGAGCTCTTTGGCAGAGGAGCAACTCCAGTTCAGAGATTATTTGATTGAAGATACATTTTCACATGCAAAGACATTAATTGTTAATGACTATTTGAGAATCAATTTGACAGTTTTGTTGTACACTGAGGTTTTGTCCTCAGTATTTTTTTTCTTTCAAATCCTCCCCATCTGAGCTGCAGGCAAAGTGCTTATAAATGGCTCTTACAAGTTCTCACCCTCCTCTTTTCTTTTCTTGGACTGCAGCCATTACAGGCCTGTGACTGGGTTTATCCTTCAAAATGAACTGTTCTCAGATCAAATAAAAAATATGAAGTTTGGGTGTAAAAGCAAAGTTTCACCCTTAATTGACCCAGTTGAATTTTAGCACCATTTCCTCTTTAAAACATTCAAGCACTTTGTCTGCCTCATGTTGTACTTTTGATGTTAACAAGCTTTGTTATTTGCCATGGAAACCAGGGTACATATAAAGGAGGTGACTTGGCTGCAGCACATGAATAAACTTGAGGTAGATGGAAAACAACACTATAAGATGGTGAAAATGAAATCCTAATTGTAACAGCTAAAGAAATAAATTTAGAAAATAAAATCTAAAGTTGCTGCTTGTTACATTACATTTCAGTAATGGGAGACTGAAGGCTGTTTTACCGTTACAAGGAAATGCACACAAAGTGTCTTGCTGGCCATTGTGTTTATGCTGTTTTGAGGTTGAGTTGGTTAAGATGCTGAGAAGGGGTCAGCTTTATTATCCCTCTGTGGGATAAGGCTAAAACCATTCTGGCTTAACTTAAGAGCCCAGTCCAGGCTTTCATAATCAAACTGCTGAAAACAGAAATTGAATTTGCCCGCAGTATAAACATATCTCAACTCTCAGCATATTCAATAATAGAGGTAATGCTCTGTCCCTTAATTATATAAAGGCAATTCTAGGGCCAACGCACAGAGGCACACAAGCGTGCGCACACACACACAAAATGCACAAAAAACACACATTAATACAGTAACACGCTACTACTCACTTTGAAGTGTAAGTAAGCAGGAGTGTATGCTTGAGTGTAATGTATTCAGTCACTGTTTAAAACACAACATATGAGCTTGCAAACTCAGGCACATTGTCAAAAACATACACCCACAGATACTGCTGATACAACAAATGAATCTATCAATTAGTCAATCAAAATAAAGATTAATTGACAACAATTTTAATAAATCAACCATTTGTGTCATTTATGAAGCAAAAACATTTTCTGGGTCCAGCTTCTCACATGTGCTTCTTATTTTTGTTTCATATCATTGCGAATTGAAAGCTTTTTTCATAAAAAAGTTTAGTTTTTCTCATATCCAAATTTTTTTCATGAAAATTAAGGTTTTTTTCACATTTAAGCTTTTTTCATAAAAATTAAGTGTTTTTTTTTTTTTTTTACTTAAAGCTTTTTCCATCAAAATAAAGTATTTTGACATCGAAGCTTTTTTCAGGAAAATACAGTTTTTTTTGACATTCAAAGCTTTTTTCATGAAAAAGTTTAGTTTTTTTCATATCCAAATTTTTTTTCATGAAAATTAAGTTTTTTTCCACATCCAAGCTTTTTCCGTGAAAATTGAGGGTTTTTCACATCCAAGCTTTTTTGAAGAAAATTATTTTTTTTTTGACAGCCACACTTTTCAAGAAAATTAAGTTTTTTTTCTTATCTCAGCTTTTTTCATGAAAATTAAGGTTTTTTTTTTTTTTTTTTAAATAAAATTGTTTTCCATGAAAATTATGTTTTTTTTCACATCCAAGCTTTTTTTCATGAAAATTAAGTATTTTTTCTCATCCAAGCTTTTTTTCATGAAAATTAAGTATTTTTTCTCATCCAAGCTTTTTTTCATGAAAATTAAAGTTGTTTTTTTTACATTCAAGCTTTTTTCAACAAAATAAAGTTTTTTTTGACATTGAAGCTTTTTTCATGAAAATTAAGTATTTTGACATACAAGCTTTTTTCAGGAAAATGTAGTTTTTTTTTTTTTACAGCCAAGCTTTTTACATCAGGGGTTCTCAAACGCACACAAAATCACTTGTCGCTACGGCTGAACCACTTGTAGCTGCTGAGTCACCTGCATCAGGATGTACCTTGACGTCGCAATTTTTTATTTAATTTTCTTTTAACTGACCCAGTCTTGAGCCATCGATCCATCTTGTCAGTTGACGCTCAAATTGACCGCGCAGATCATTAACGTAAGATCGTAAAACGAACCCACATAGCTACTTAGCTATGCTACACTCTACACACTTTTAAACTAAAATAATATATTAATGTAAAATGTGACATTTTACCAATATACTCACGGACCGCTAGGGGTCACTCGCGGACCCACTCTTTGAGAAAGACTGAATTAGGGCTAAAAACAATTCCTTGAGTAACTAGATTAGTAAAAAATGCATCAAGGCTTAATTCAAAGCAATTGTTTACAATAAAAAAAATAAAAAATGTTCCTAAAAATTTGTCTGGAGCCTTGAAACCCAGAATGTAATATGGCACTTAAATGCATTAAATGGGTTTAGTTTTGGAAGACTTTAAGAAATCAAAATGTTCATTCAGTCTCATGTTGTCTCTTGTATATTTGTATTGCTCTTTAATCAAGCAAAAGTTTTTTTTTTTTAAAAATCCAATTACTAGATTAATCAATGGAATAAACGGTACAATACTTGACAATTTAAGTAATCCATAGATGCAGCCCTGAATATGAGCAAGTTGAAGACGTATGATGAGCATGTTTTGCTATAGTTATATACAACTTATAGACTAAATGTTCAAATCAATTAAAAATAATCAGTAGCTGCAGCGCTATATAAAAAAACAAAACAAGCACTGGCCATAAAGTATGTGTTTTCCAACATGAGATGGTAGCATTGACTCTTTTATCTTAATTAAGTATTAGGATTCTGCCGGAGAAGGCTGTGGGGTTGGGGGGGTGCCAGGTAGCTTCCCCCGAGGGGAGCATGCGGGGGACAGAGGAGTGGAGTAAGACAGACTCAATTCCTTTTTATCGAGTTTACTAATTGTTCTGCGTGTCTCGCCAAAGTATCTGTGGGAAATGCAAAATAGCCCGGCTCCCTTGCGACCTTGCCGTTCATGTCAAGGTCGGGGACGATTACAAGATCGTTTGTATTCTCCAAGCGTGGGAGATTAAACGCTTAGCAACAACCGTCCAGCAGTAGTTACCCACTGGTGGCTGTACTTCCTTCTTCCTCCTCTTGTTTTCTCCCTCCACTCCATCAACCCCCTTGCCTGTTATGCTCAGAAAAAAGGAGTACATGAACAGCAGCCATTCAAACAATAGAAACAATAGCGCATAAAAGTTCCATCGACAATACACAAGCCGTCTGACATTTAGCTAAGTCCTAGTGCTCCCGTTCATCCTCGCTGTAAGTCCATTGTCTCATGTTCTCTTGGACCATGTTGGCTCCAATTGTGACTTGCTTAAGAGGCTAAAAGTGTCGTTTGATAATCCTCCCTGTCTAAGCTGCAGGCAAAGTGCTTATAAATGGCTCTTACAAGTTCAGACGCTCTGCGGTGCCAAGACAATACCAGGCTGACCATCCGGTGTCAAGCCTCCCATTCTGTCACTCTAGTCCGTTCTCTTTTATTCTTTGCTGGGTCCACTGTCTTTTTTCTCTATATTTTGCGATGCATGTGTATACTCTCTCCGTCTCGTTCCTCTCTTTGTCAATACCCGTCTGGTGTTGAGCTCTGCTGCGCTTCAGGGAAATTGAGACCGGGCATTGTCCACTATAATCAGAGATTTCCAGGACATGTTTTGCAAGGAACATTGTAGATAATTGCATAGAAACATGAGGGATTTGTAAAAAAAAAAAAAAAAAAAAAAAAGAAAAAGTGTAAAGACCATTTTGCCTTATCTTCCTGACATTTTTCGACAGAGAAAGATAAGTTTCCCCTTTCATTTCCTTTTATGCAAGCCTAAGTGGACGAGAGCATAACTGGAGGCACAGCACGACTGTCGGCCTGACTGACTGCCTTCCTTTTCATTTGTCGGGAGAGATCTCTTCACTCTCAGCCTTCACGGTATCATTGTGATGAAGCCATTGGTAATTTAAATCCAGAGCAAGGCAAACAATCTGCATCCACACAATAACATATGCACTGTACAGCACGCATGCATAAAGAACAGAGGACACACACACACACACACACACACACACACACACACACACACACACAGGCAGAGAAAAAAAAACGAGTCGATACATGTCACTTCACTCTGGAAGCAAAAGCGCTTATGTCTAAACCCTTGCTCTATTTAGCAACTAAAATAGGCCTCAATATATTTATACCTGAGGCTAGACTCTAAAGCTCTTTAAATCCCTTTAACATTTAAAAAAGGTAATCATAACAAAGTTTATTTATTTTGTATTAAATCCAGGTCCGCAGAGAGAGTTTGTTGTTTTTGATACGTTCTCCTCAGAGACAGAGGGACACTGCTGAGCGTCTCACTAATTAGACTGGAAGAACATTTGCCCTGCTGATGTGGGACTCGCTGCTTGCAGCACTACCATGTTATAAACCGCCCTGATCCGTGGAAACACAGAAGTTGCAGTCACAAACCCCTTCAGGATATCAGTATGTGACATTTACAGAAGCGGTTAGTGGACATGTTTTGCCAGCAGACAGCTTTTGTTAGATATATTTCAGCCCCAAAAGTGTCCTTGTGTCGTCTTTTTTATTTGACTTGTGCGGGTATAGTTATGTGTAGGCATACTGCGCACGTGTAATAAGTACTTGTGTTCATGTATAGTTTTGCAGCCCAAGAAAAGCTCTGTCACATCTGCTGATCCTCCAGATCATTCTATTTGCTCTAAAGCAGCTGTAGATAATTAAATTCAGAGACGCGCCGTCAAACACCGTCTCCCCAGTGCCGCGCAGTCGGACAAAGCACTTCTGACATGCACGCTGAGCTGGAATATCAATGGACAACAGCGGCCCTCGGTGCTAGGTGAGATATGCTGTGGCATACACACAGATGAGAACAAACTGTCCATTTTACTGCATTGTACCCAAAATGATGTTGTTTTTCTGAGCGAACAAGCAGAGAATGGAAACTGGAATACAAATAAGCTGAGATAGAATGTATTGCAGAGTTCATTTAAAGTTGTAGTTAAGTAAATGTTTTGCCCTCTTTTTTTTTTTTTTTGTATATTAAGAATATACCAGGTTTCCGCTTTTTCCAGAGCATCCTTCTGTTGAAATCACTGCTGTTTGATTTGTTTTGAATATATGAAGAAATAGACAGTTTATTCACACAATATGAGACCCATAAATCCTTTGGCTGAGCATTAAAAATATACTTGCTTACATAAACTGAAGTACACCATCATCAATGACAGATATTCACCTACCAAAACAACAACAGAGTCAAAACAAAATGTATTGGTTTAAGTAGTACTCACATTCCCTCATTAGTGCATCGCAACTGAAACAGGAAACAAATGTGAAAATAACAAACTTACAAAGACTACAAACGTCCCACACAAAAACTATTTCCACCAACACACAGATTTTTAGTCTCGACTGTCAGAAAGGACCCGAACAACAAGTAGAGAGCGATTAAACTCACACCATTAGGGAACAGTACAACATGTACTTTTGTCTAATGGTGTGACTGTACCAAAACAGAATAAGTTTAAATGACATGGAATGGAGAGATTCAAATTTCACATTTTATTGATATAGCCCAATATCACAAATTACACATTTGTCTCAGTGGGCTTTACCGACTGTACAGCATACGACCCCCTCTGTTCTTAGACCCTCGCAGCGCACAAGGGAAAACTCAGGGAGAGCAACCGAGGAGGGATCCCTCTCCCAGGACGGAAAGACGAGCAATATATCGTGAGTGCATAATAAACAAAATAGTAAAATTACAACAGACAATCCATGTGACAAAAATGATAATGATAGTGATCATATAGGAAAAAGATGGATCCAGAACGATGTCAAAAAGCTTCCAAGTGTCTCCAAAAAATAATAACGTGGGCGTAAGGCAGGACCAGGGCGACTTCATGATCCAGATGAGATGTGATGATCTATATACGCCTCAGAAAACAGGATGTGAACTGTCCCAATTCCAGATGTCAAAATTAAAAATATTTAACAGTAACTATTTTAAAACTGAATAGACTTTTTTGAGTTAGTAAATGACATTTGCTCAATCACGACACCTATTGATCCACGAATAGTGTTTTTTGCGAAAGATTGCATTTTTGCATTTCTCTTTCCGAAGAGAAACATGAATTCTGTCCACTTAAACCCCAAAAAAAAAGACGTAAATTGGGACACTCCACCGCAAAAACTACAAGGCAATATCACGTTTCCCTTAAAAATGCCTAAACAAAATGTCACGGCCATCCATCCAATTGTTGTTGAGATATTTCAGTCGGACCAAAGTGGTGGACTGACAGAAAGTGAAGCCTGGCTTTGAAACATGACGTCTTCCTGACTCACCCTGAACACCAGAGACGACTACAGTAACACCACGACACAACGCAACTACTGAAGATAATTACGTTTAATATAAACTTCGGACCTGGGCCATTGTTCTCCATTAAGTGCTGCAAATTGCCCATTACCTCCATGACCTCTCTCTTAATGGCAAGTTAGCCAGTACCTTGGTGTTCACTACATGTGATTGAATGGCGGGACACTGAAGCCATTTCAGGCAGTCAAGCCGTGGAATGGTTTCACTGATATGCGAATAAGGAGGATGTACTGTTAATGGCATCTAGGCTCGGACATACTTAGTCCCTATAGCAAACTTAAAGCGTATGCAGACAGAAACACACCTCACACACTAAGGACACTACAATCAGAAGCTACTGGTGGAGGCTGAAGTCGTGACTGTAATTTGAAAAACAAAACACCGGCAGTGGAGAAGCTTCCGCTGATTTCTGGAGAGGCAAGGTTAATGGTAAGGAAAAAAAGGCAGTAGTCATAGCTGATTAAGAGTACTTGTCACGTCCCTTATTAACACATGCTGACTCTGTTTTCCTCACATGTCTTGATGTTTCTCCTGCTTTCCCCTTGCCACCTAGATTATTGATTGTGAAGGATGCAAAATGGAGAAGTTATCAAGTGAAATGATGAGCCGGTCGCTGCTGCCGTTTACGAGGTCTTACTGTGTGCTGGGAAGAAGTGGTTACTACTTCAGTAATGAGGAGAGTAAAAGAGGGAATTTACTTTGCATGGATGTTATTACCACGATGACGTACCCGCTATCAGATTCTCATTCATTTCTTTAGCAGTGCAGAACAAAATCCCTCACCCGTGTCCGTTTAATCTGAGGACGCTGCAGAGTTACATTTGAAAAAGGGTTTAGTGTGTAACACGTGTTGAAGGAGTAAAATGTAGTGAGGTGGAGGATTGTCAGTTGAATAAGAGAAAGCAGTCTTCTAAAAAGGGACAAACACATCCAAAAATAATTTAATTAAAGTAATGGAGGAAAGGAAAAAGCCAAGATAATAAGCAGAGATGGACGAAAGCAGCAAACTGAGCACTGAGAGAGAAAGAAAGAAATAAGGGCTCAAGTGCGGTAAAAGACAAACAAATGAGTGAACAGCAAGCTCATTAACACAAAATGAGAAAATTCATTCTGAAAAGTCAGTAAAAAAGGATTTCTTTGAGACACAGTAATGGAGCGGGGCAGAGAGAAGGCCAACTCGGCCTCTGCAGAGCAGGGCTGATCTGTGTGTGCCTCAGACAAAATGTCACTGGGCTCATCTGGCTGGTTCAGCCGATAGACAGGGATCAGAAGATCAATACAGGCCTATCTGCAGCCGCTCCATCGAGGCTCAGCTCTCCTGAAAGAGTGACCTGAGAGAGTCGGGCTGCGGCTGCTGTTACTGCTACCTGAGGCTTCCACATTATCTACATACCAGACAGTTGGGGATTTCTTTTTTTTGGGGGGGGTTAGTGGGTATTTTTTTGTTAGTGATTGGCAAGAGGCTCGGTCACAGGCCAGGGCAGGCCAAGAAGATAAAACATGATAATACACAATTGCATATTGCTTTTTTGGAATCCGTCTGATTCTCTGAGCCAGGTTTGATACTTCCATTCTGAGCAAATCTTGTGCGGCTGTATGTTAAAAACCTTTTAACTCGATTGTGTGACCTTCCTCAGCCCTTCACGCCAACTCGTCTTTTAGGACTTTTTCCTCTTGGTTTGACTCTAAAACTCAAGGCTGTTTATTTTTACTCCGAACACTACTAGCTCTTCAATCGCCAACTGTGAAGTGACAGATGTGCTGTTGTGATGAATCCGGCTGGCCATGAGCTACTCCCCATTTTATACAAATATTAATTCATTTATTTCTGTCAGCTGAGTTTTTCCAGGGTCGCTATGAGGGCTGGAGCCGATCCAAGAACTTGCTGAGCAAAATGCACAAAAAAGAATTTTAAAATAGTGTTAATTGCAAAACTAACACAGACGGATCAATCATATTCATGAAATGTAGGAATGAAAAGAGACTTCATGGAAGAATGTGGAAAGCAACACGTTTTCTCTGGGCAACTTGTGTTGTGTGCGACTGCCTACAGGGTATAAAAATGAGAGCAGAAAAATAAAGGCAAAGTAAAATCGAGGGAAGCATAAAGGCAAAAAGAGATGGTGAACCAGCTGGGAGTACAAAGCTTTGACTGCAATGGAAAACTACTGTGAGACCAGAGAGAGCTCGAATTCACAGTAGGCAGCCGTCAGTCACATGGTCACCTTGGTTATGGTATGACAGGTATCAGTTTCTCACTCTGTGGGCTGCCCTCCCCAGGGGACTGAAAATCATTTGGGAGGGTGGCAGGACTTCCTCTTGTAAAATATTGAGTTTTTGATGCAGCCTCTGGGCTTCCCCAATAATTAAGAATAAGAAAAGCTGGGAATGCTCATTTCTTTTGGTGCAACAGTCTGACAAACTGAAAGAGTGAACTTAATGAAATTACATCATGTTTTTTGCATTCATAGATCCAAACATTCATACAGCATTAATTCACACTCGCACTGAATACAAACTAACCTGAGTGTCGTGCTTTGTTCATGAAAACAACTGTCAATTTTAAGCTAGTGCAAATTGCACACCATCTGGTCCAGCTCAAGAGGGAGCAAAGTTCTGGAGTATGCTTTGCTGTTTCTTACCCAACTTTGTGTAGGTGTGTATGCAAGGGTGTCCAAGTGTTTGCATGTATAAAAAGTACACTAGAAAAGACACACATAGCTGCCTGTGATGGATCTCAGAGACTCAAAGATGCTCGTTCACACAGTCCGTGTTATTATTTACTGCAATTTTACTGCTGCTGCAGCAACTAAGGCTACAGCAATATAAGTCCTAAGCATCAGTCCTCTTCAGCTGCCACACTCATATTTTCACATTAATGCCAGCACGGTCAAGGATGAAATAAGCTCTCAAAAGAATTTTCTGCAGTAGGTATGAGCCAGCATGCGAGTGTGGGGAATATAATCTCTCCTGGAAAAAAACAAAACACTTTCCATAGTGTACAAATGGAAAGTGTTTGAAAAGAACAAACGTCCCTCTTGTGTCCGACACACAAGTCTTTGGGCAATATGATCTCAATCTTTAATACAATTTGCATCCGAGTTTGTGTGTCCGGAAACGTGCATGTATCTGTGTGAGAAAGACTGGAGCACGGAGCAGAATGTGTCTCTCATTTTTCTGTTTAAACATGCATATTTTCCCTCAATATAAAATACAGCTTTTCCTTAGCTGTAAAACCTTTCCGCGTCATGCTCCCGCTACACTCCATGGTTATTATCAACATCTTAATCCCTTCGATCCATCTTCAGCCTCATCTTGCTCTCACCTCTTGCCATTTATCTCTCTATTTATACATCTCTCTACAGTACATGCAGCATTTCTGCTGACACCACACCTGCACTTCCCTTCCTGCAGGGCTCTGGGAGACCAGAGACCAAGCGCCCCCAATGGCCTTGCTCCCACAGCAGAGATGACTAATAGCCCCCGCAGGGCGAGGGGCTGCGGAGGTGAGGTGCAAAAGGTGAGAGAGAAGATCAGGAGGCTACATCTTCTCACACATGGTTTGTAATATACTTCCTTTACTGGGAGTGCTTTGGCTGCTTAATGCTTTACTCACTCAAAGATAGTGTTAAGCACTAAGACATCAGATAAAGAAAAATTATTCTCTTAACTCAGTGATAAAAATGGACTGCAACTTAGTTCTATAGATGGTTCTGTTGTGTGTTACAGATGTTCTGATTGGATTTATAATTTACTGATTAATGCTTATGCTTTCAAAGAAAAATGGGACACACTAAATTGCACAGCAATTAAATTGTAAAATTGTAATACCGCACTTTGTTTAATGGATATGTTGTTATTCTATTTTTTCTTCTTCAAGTGAACAAATCTAACCAAAAGACCAAGACCAACAATTCCCCTACTCTTTGGCACTTAGCACTCAGTTCCTAATGAAAAATATTTTTGAAAAACAAGTCACAAATACGAATTTGTTATTATTATTTTTTATAAAAGGCTCAGTGAAAAGCTAAAACTGCTGTCAGACTTTTTAACAAATGTGACTCAAACATGAGTATAGTGTGCATAGTGTATTTTTGAGTGGCTATTTTAAGTTGCAGACTAATACACATGTAGTGCTCTTGTGTGTATTGACGGCAGAGGGACAGTGGCGGTTGGATGGACTCTAATTATTAATTAGATATCTCTGGCTCTGGAAATACAGACAATACTTGCTGTCAGGGTCCATTCATTGTTGAGTTTCGTCTTTTCATGGTATTTGTTGATAAATAATATTTAATGAATAAATAAAAACATTGCAGTTGTATGGTAGTGCGTGTTTGATAATCTAGGTTCTTTCAGCATAGACTTTCATTATCGTACTCAGGCTGTGAAGACAAGCTATGTGATGATGGAATGTATGCACATATGCACTGCTGTATGTCAGCTGCAGTTAACACTGAACCTCGAGTGTATGTGACAGGCCGCCTTCTTAGAAGTGACTTTACTTCCTGCAGTCTGCCAATGGCTATTACAATAAGAAGGGGATTATGAAATTCCAATATCTGCACGTCGCAGTAACAGTATGGTTGATAGGAGATAGATCATTGTGGTTAAATTATTTTAAAGCAGTCAATTTTTGGTCAGACACAGCCGCCTAAGTAGAACACATTACAAGCTTCATCACACTTCCTGCATTGGCATGATCGTTGGTATCAGACAAATATATTTCCCAGGGACACTGGGCTGGCACTGATGGTGTTTCCAAAAGCTTGTGTGACAGGAAAAAAAAATAAAATAAAATTCACATCTACAAGATAAAAAAAGATAAAGAAACTGTGGCTGAGAAATAATTCATGTTTTAGACCACCATTTGCATAAGATAGTATTATCAAGGGGACTTCTGCCTTGGCAGACATGGAAGATTACACAAGATTAAAATCCCAGATGATCGGCGCTATTATTACAAATCACTGGGCGTCCCCCAGGTAATATTAGTCCTGTGTGAATGGGGCTTTTCACTTCACCTCATCTCGAGCTTCGCACTTACACAGACTGTTGATGGCGTGGAGGATATATGTATACATGCTCAATTACTGTGTGAAAAATGTACGCAGATATAGATGCAGCACATCCCCTATTGATTTTTTGGATGCCTTTGTGCTTGCATAAATATACAATGAATATATCTCAAACTACAAATGCCTGCTGTAATCTTTTTTTTTTTCTTTCATTTTCAGCAACTATACAGTGCAAACAAACAGACGATTTTCATCAAGCTGTCTGTGTTTTGTCATTGACGATTGAGATACAGCTATACATTGCACTACAGAAAGATTGTAATAGAAGGATGAAGTATGAAGGAATTTCAATCTACAGCACCATAGTCATCAATATGTAGATGCACCTGCAGTGCTTACACCTTGTCTGGATGCTAAAGAGAGGCGATACTTGAAAACAACTACTAGGTACGAGCAGCTGAGAAACCTGGCTTCGGTTCATACATAATTACTGAGGAAGCATCATTCTGATGGTAATGGTATTGGACTGCAGTATTAATATACCTGATAGTATATAAACAAGTGGGACTAGCTTGCTTGTTTGCACTTACCTTACAAGTGTATTGTTACAAATATGTTTACCGAGTTGTGACGCAGCTTTTAATTGCCTACGGCTTCACACTCTTAAAAGTTCAATGTGTAAGATATGGCAGAATTTTTTTACCTAAAACATTAAAACAACTAACTAACATTATGAACAGAATGTGAAGAGGTAACAGTGTTGACGTTATGTCAAAGACGTCTATGAGTTGTATTGCAGAGATATCTTCTGAAACTAGCATGCTAACTGACTAGCTGCGCTCCGTCCAGTCTTGTAATACCACTTGTTCCTCTAGAGGCGATAGTGAGTCAGTCATTACAGAGGGCTTGTAAATATTACAGCCATGTTCTGTGTCTGTTTTATAGTTTGTTTATTGGATTACATTCAAAGAGGCAGACATGAGAAAACCCCCCGCACCACCTCGCTACGTCCTCACAGCTGCCGGGAGGATGTTTCTCCGAGCGTATATCTGTCCGCAGCCCCGGGAAAATATGCCAAACTACTGCATCTAAAATATGAACATTAGAGATTGTATGGACCCAGTTTAGAGGTAAAATACTGCCCCCTTTTTCTTTGGAGCAGCTGGCTCGGAATTGCACGTTGAACCTTTAAGGAATAAGGGACTCTTTAGCTGAAACAGCTTGGGTGGCCTTATATAAATCTCTATCAGCTAAAATGTTGTAACCTTTGATTTTCCCATCACACTATGCTGCAACACAGCAACTGTAAAGAATGTGGTGATATCACATTAGTAATAACTTAGTATATTTGACTGATTTTGCTGAAGTCACGCAGAATGTTCCACATCTGTCTTCTCCTTAAGTCTGCTTTAATGCCATATGCAGAAGAGCAAAATCCAATTACATGAACGATGAGTCAGACCTAATACCACAAGGAGTGTTAATCAGACTGATCCAATTAAGCAGAGAATTTGAATTTGGCTCTGTGAAACTGAGGTGAGGATGTTGCAAGACCGAGACAACAATGACTAATTACAGGGAAAGAAGGGAAAAGTAACTTTCTGCTGCCTTAGCACAGAGCCAAAACATTTATTAAACATGATGCTCGAATTTTATTGAATTCAGTTGGGGTATGAAAGGGCTCATTGAAGGGATTCTCCTCAAACAATTGATGAGAACAATGGTCATGATGACACTGGGGGTACACAGACTATTTAAAAGGTTTGGAGATAGATGGCATACTGGAGAGATACAGAGGGAGAAAGTGGATTTAGACAAAAACCACAGGATGAGACAAAGAAAGAGGATTCAACTTGGAAATGAACGCCCCTTAGAAAGCTGAGGGGGCCTTTATTGACTATCTTAATAAAAAAATAAGGTTAAAACAAAACACCCTGTGACCCACAGTGCTAAAAGCTGGACTAAAATGCCACAGAGCTTTTAGTTTGAAAAGCAGAGTTCTCCAAGCCCTTGCACACTGAGGGCCACTGGCTTCTGCTTGGCAGAAGTTTAGTTTACCAGTTTGGCAGACTGGTAAACTAAATATAACGGATAATTAACTGAAACAAAAAGCATCACCGCACACCTGATGCTTTCCAAGAGAATAGTCATATTTATGACCAGCAGTAACCCCAGCAGACGCCTGATAAAAAAAACAATGCCGAACCAGACAGGTAAAGACGGAGAGACAGAGAAAAAGAATGGCCCAGAATTAGAAGTACTGAATAATACATTAACACTTTTCCCTCATACAACTGACAGGTCTAATGTTTAAATTATGATTTGCCTCAAGGTACCCAAGAGGCATCATGGAGAAAAATAGCCAGATATATATTTTTGTTTTTTTATTTAAATCCTCAGGAGAGAACAGAGCGACATTTAAAACAGCTCTGACCAAGCTCTGCCCACAGAGAGACGTTCAGTGAGTGATCTCATCAGTGCTGCTGTCGGGTCTGCTCAGTGCTCAGGACAGCCCGTGTGCTGCTGACAGCTGACTCCCAGAAGTGAGGGGAGACAGCAGGACAAAGGAAGGGAGCAGGGAGGAAGGAGGAGGGGGACGAGATGAGGAGCCGGAGGAGGAACAACAGAATAAAAAGAAGGGAAAAACGGGGGAAGAGGGAAACATAAAGCGACCTCTTGACCTTGTTGGATTTGGGCCAGTAACCTACCTCCCCTGGTGCTGGAATAGGGTTGGGGTTCAACCCAATCGTAAGTGCACTGGGCATCTCAGAACATATTTTCAAAGTGAATTTTTAAACATTGTCTAATAAGGTATTTTATACATTTTCTCCATTCCTCATGACACCAGGTGAGCAACCAGGGCCCCATAACTATGTATTTATTATTATTTACTATTACAATATGCGTAGATTGTGCATGTTTGGCTGAAGTATAAACTCTAGAGTTTCTAGTTAGCACCTTTCATATATATATATATATATATATATATATGCCTGAAATTGCTTTACATGTGCTATATGTTGCTTTTTACACTTTAACTGCAAGTCCTCACAACTTTGCCGCATCTGTTTTCACCTCATACACACCTATATGTATGAAAAATTAATTATAATAATTGATGTATGAACAAGGGAGGTGTGAGATATGACAGGTTGGGCTGGGGGGGTGGGGAGAAAGGAGGGAGGGGGAGAGGAGAGAGAGAGAGAGGGGGGAGAGAGAGAGAGAGAGGCTGGAGAGAGAGAGAGAGAGGCTGGAGAGAGAGAGAGAGGCTGGAGAGAGAGAGAGAGCAAGAAAGAGAGAGCGAGAGAGAGAGCGAGAGAGGGGCTGGAGAGAGAGACGAGAGGCGAGAGAGAGAGGCGAGAGGCGAGAGAGAGAGGCGAGAGAGAGAGAGACGAGAGAGAGAGAGAGAGACGAGAGAGAGAGGCGAGAGAGAGAGAGGCGAGAGAGAGAGAGGCGAGAGAGAGAGGCGAGAGAGAGAGAGAGGCGAGAGAGAGAGAGAGAGAGAGAGAGAGAGAGAGAGAGAAGGTGGAATGGGGGACGGCGAGTGAAATGAATGAAGCATCCCGGCGACCACCACTGAGCGGTCAATAGGTGTGTGTTTGTGTGCCTTTTTGACCATGTTTGCGAGTATGAGGCATAATGTGGTGGCAGAAGGAGAACGTGAGTGGGGACAAGAGAATTAGACGGTGAGAGAGGAAGACAAATAAAAGAGGGAAATTTGAAAAGAGAATGAGGTGAACAGAGACAGAGAGGTGGATCGGGCCCAATGTGTTGAGGATTAGGGATTTAGGGCTTGTTGGAACAGCCAGTGTGTTTACATGAAGCCAGAAATATGCCTCTTGCCTGGAGATGTGGGTATTCTGTGAATCCAAGTTGGATTTAGATTTAGCAGTTACATTTGAAGGAGGGAATACGGCAACGCAAGCAGCAACATCCATACGACTTGTTGTGGTGGAAATGCCGAGGGCATTGTTTGTGCCGACTTAAAGACGCACGGGAGAGTGTGACTGCACATTCTGCGCCATAGAAGAAAGAATACAATTGTTGTTTCGAGATAGTTTCTTTGCCAAGTTGTACAGATGTTTACGCATATTCACCAAGAGAGAAAATATGTCAAACACAAAACCGGATGCACAAAAGAACTTTAGAAGTTTAATATAAAGTAAGAAACACCATAACCTTTACTTGTGCTTGCATTGGAGACCAAAATGAGGCTGAATCTGGTTTCTTTAAAACACCTGGTGCTTGTGTGATGAGTTCACAGAGGGGGCATGATGGGAACACTCAGCTTCAATCAGATCACAATCCATAATAGATGGCCATGTAAATATCTTATGAAGGAGAGCTATGGAGAAAATGACTCTTTACTCAGGAACACACGGACACACACATACACACAAAAAAGAAACACAAGTGCAGACAGCGGAACCACAAAGAGCAGACATCCCTCACTGTCATGCAAGGGGGAAAAAAGTGTAATAGAGTGTATTTATCTAATATTTATGGACTAATGGATCTTTTGTGTGAATGTTGTCTTGTTATTGCTGTTGTCTGTGTGCATGCTCAACAAAAACAGGACATCTTGTAGAAGACCCATGTGGACTTCTCAATGGGATTTTACTCGATTATCCATCGATCTTACTTTATCAGTGTAAGGATTAAAATGCAAATATCGTTGGCAGTAAAGAAAGAAAACACACTTGTGTGAACTTAGAAAACTGTGCAACGCTTTGTTGGATACTGCAAATGGAAAAACACATGAATGTACTCCCACACAGATCATCTGCTTGAATCCTTGAGATGCTTGCTCACACTCTTAAGGTTACGGTTAACGATCTACACATTTAAAACAGCCATTTAAAAACTTTAACGTTGGAATTCCTGGTAGTGATTTCAATACAAAAAAAAAATAATAATAACTTTACTTCTTTATGAACCCAGGATACATCTTTGAATTGAAAAAAAATCTATTCAGAAAAATATTCAGACAGAACTGAAAAAGTGAAATGAGGTTTTTAGGATTGTGCTTGTCCCATAAAATGTAGCCTAGCTAATTAATAATTTAGTTTGGCTACATTTTAGTTTAGTGTGAAAGACTTCGAGATGGCAAATGAATTTGTACCATAAACACTAACGTTACGAGGAAAGGACAAAACCCATAAAAATGCTAAGACACAGAACAAGAGAACGTAGTAGATGAGTCAATAAAAGTTCATATCGGAACTCACAATAAAATGCAATCATACAAACTTCAGAGAGACACACTTTAATAATAAGTCTAGTGAATTAACCTGGCCAGACTTTGGTTCAAAAAGGGGGTTGTGCTTTTACTAAGTCATTACAAGAGTTTAGGCTATTCCCGTGTTTAATATTCAAGTTGTAAATTAGTCATACTGGTCGAAATTGTGGCAATACTAAATAACCTTGGCTTGGACAAAAGAACAATTAGGAACAAGGCCAGCTGTGACAAACAATAGAGTTGGTTCACAAGGCCAGAAAGACGCCGAGTGGGTCAATTTACCGTCCAAGAATAATAGCTCAGGGAAAAGTCCGGAAATGTGGCCACCTGAACAATATAGTTGAGTAGCCCTGAACTAAAGGCATTGTAAAGCCATTTTTAATTGTTGATTGCTTCAAAAAATTATTATTTTTGGCAGTTAGACACAGCTGTCTAAATCAACACATTTCTTCAAAACAGTATGAGACACAGTTTTCATCAATTCTTTATATGCATTAAGGGAAGAGGAAGAAAAAGGTAGCAATGTCTTTCAGCCATAAGCAGCTTCAAAAGGCAAGTTCATTTAATCAGAAATTTCCATTTTCATTGTTCTCAAACACTGGAGGCTGAAGATGAAATATAACGAACACATGCTCTCAATAACAAAAATGGAAAGTGAACAAGAAAAGTTCATTCAAATGTCAACCGTACATACAACATTTAAATATAGAGGCACATGCACACCCTCACACACACTGTACACCTATTCACTTACAAGCCCATTACTTCGTAACATGGAAGGTTGGCTGCTTTGAGAGTCTGTTCTGTGCCGTCTGGGTGGTGATGATATTATGAGTGCAGCTGCAGCGCTAAGCCCTGCAACGCCCCACAGGGGAGCACTAAAAGCAAACCCTGACCCTGTTGACAATCAATAATTCAGCAGAAATCAGGGTTAGAAGTGCAGTGCCAAACGACACATCATTTATACAGCCTGCAGAAGAGACAACGGTCTCCGCAATCATAAAGTTTGCATAAGGCCCAAGACTCCCTGTTAGCTGTCCACAAGGCTGAACATTAGCTCCATTACGTTGAAAAAATGGAGGCGGAATGGGACGAGACTGGTGAGATAAAGCAGAGGTGAGTCATCAACCACTCACTTGATGTGGACAAAATGGAGGTGGACTGCACCACTGTAGGTACAGGAGGCCATCAGTGGCTGGCGGCCCAGCTGGGAACACTCAGCCATGTCTGTATGCAGCATTAGACTCGTACACAAAGACGGCTAAGGGGACAGATGAGGCTGAGAATGATGGCCAGATAAAAAAAAAAAGAGGGAACAAAGTGACGAAGACAAGGGTGCAAGAAAATTACGAAGAAGTAAATACCAAACAGAGAAGCATCTATTGTATGTCCTGATTATCTACCCAGTTCACTTAAAGAACTATTGTTGACTCTCTACACATGGCTATCAAAAGACACCAGGGACTATACACACTAACTGTGGCTCTAGGGAATACATGATGTTGGAGGATTAATACGCTGGTTAACTTGCGTTTTATTTTTCATTATTTAACCATTCAGGAAGTAGGGTTGCTTTGTTGTGCTTTGTTTGTGTCCCACAGGCACAGCTTTCTCTCTCTCTCTCTGTACACACGGAAACTATTGCATGTCTGTCCGTCCAGGACTCCTGAGGTTTCTTCCATTGTTTTGCCTGCTAAAAGGTTTTTTTTGGAGAGTTTCTCCATCGCCGGAGCGAGGGGTCTTAGGACAAAGGTTTTTGCATACTGTACAGATTGTAAAGCCCCTTGAGGCAAACTTGTGATAATGAGCTATATAAATAAAAATTGACTTGACTTCTCCAAGTATTCGAATAATGCTAAAATGTTAGCATTTGAGCAAACAACCAAATTACCAGGTGACCTATGCAAGGGTTTGCTGCACATTATAAGACTTGACATTTACCATACCAATAGAAGATCTTGAGCCTTTGACCGTCTGTGTTTGCCTATGTTACATTAAACCTTTTTTTCTTAATAGGGCAGACAATAGCAGGGAAAATAAAAATAAATGCCTATTTTGTATGAGGAAGTTTAAATCAAACTGGATTCAAGTTGACCTCTGCGGTGATTTGCATAAACAGGTGACTGAGATTTGCATTTTTATGGAGTTCCCATGGCCTTCTTTTGCCCTTAACTCTCTTTGAACAGGCGAAGCAGGAGATAGCGATGTTAATTATGGACCACACGGACCACAATGGGAATGATCTCAATGGCTTTTCTGTGTTATCCCAGATAGGTTTTAATTGAATTATGAACATAATGGTGGGAGCCCGTGCGGAGGGGGCAACACTGAACACAGTGTTCCCTTTTTTAAAACAATCAAATTAATCCAATCAATTATAGCAACAAAGTTTAGTTGAAAAAAAACAAAAAAACAATGCAATAGTTCATGTACAGTATAACATTGTTTGTGTGGCAAGACGGACACAAAGAGGTCACCGCTCAAGGTCATGGGTGTTCCTGATCTTGGATAAATGGTTTTTAAATAATACAGCTTTTATAGTATGGAAAGGGTCATATTTATGAGTCAGTAAAAAAAAAAGTGGATAAAGAGAAATATTTTAGGAACCAGCCATAGAGAAAATATCAAGTCTTTTTTCTTCTGAAACCAGACCAGTGATACAGGAAACTGCTATGGCTACAGTGAAGCACTATTGCATTATTTCTCAAAAAGGACTAAAATATGAATTAATATAATCTTGTATTATGACAGCCACTAAAACACAGCCTTAATTTGCATGCTGTGAAAGTGTTACATGTATAAAACAATTGTTTTGTTATTTGCCAACTGGGTGCTTAGAAAAGTTACTAATCAAAGAATGTGTAAATATGTATTTTTATAAATGTATTAACACTTCAATAGTTCAGAAAAGTTTTGTTCAGCTTCAAGTCACCTAAAGCATTTTTCATATTCTATTTCAATGACAAATGTGTTCTACTAACCGTTATAAATATTCATTAGTGCAACTTTGTAGCTAGCGAGGCTTCAAAACTGACAGCAGTGAGTAGATCCACTTATCTGCTTCAATTTATTTCAGTGCTTTCATCTAATATTGCTTGTCATTTTAAGAGGTCAATGTTTTTGTTTTTTTTTACCTGTTTGGGAGGTAAAAGTGGTCCTCAAAGGAATTCTGGGATAACAATGCAAATGAGTTAGAGGAAAGTCTGAACGCATCAAATTAGAAAAGCATTTAATTTCCACAAATGCTGTCAGATGATCATTTTTATATTCTCCAGCTAATAAAAATAGAAAGTCCCTGTACTGTGGCTACACTGTATGTACAGCCGGCAGGGCCTGGGGAACATCTACATCATAGATGTATGTATATGAACACAAATAAAATACTTAAAGATAGCAAAACAAACGAGCAAAAAAAAACGATAACGCATATTAAGCCTACAAAATGTGCAAAAAACACTAATGCCGCCACGCACAGATGAGCTCATAAACACATAGAAAAAGTAGAAACACACACAAAGATTTTCATTTCACCACCAGAGTCCCTGGGCCCCCTGGCAGAGAGAGAGACAGGGGTCCCAAAGGACAGCGGTGGGTAGAAAGAAAGGATTACAGGAGAAAACAACACGATCACATGACACTTTCAATAAAGTCCCTTTACTCTCCCTCCTCCTCCTCCTCCTCCTCAGTGTCTACAATCTCTTTCTCATTCTCAATTTATACTGTATGTAGGGGGGGTGATGTGACTTAAAATGTATATCACCGTATTTTGTTTTTTGCGGTGATGGCATTATATCACAGCATAACTAAATTAAAAGGGATCCTCCACTCAATACATGAGTCTACCTCTTTTCACTCTAATCCTATCCTGAACATATCTTATATAAAATATATATTATAATAAAAAAAAATAAAAAAAAAAAAAAAAAAAATATATATATATATATATATATATATATATATGTTTATTGGCTCCAATTAGGAATGAAAATGAGGTATAGGCCAACATGTTTTGGGTGCTAAAACCAAAACTGTATTGAAAAATCTATGTCGTAGCAGAACGTGACACCGAACGTATACCGCCCCCCTCTAACTGCACGTCTCTTTGCCTGCCGCTGCTTTCCCCGTTCACGTTGTGTCGTTCAATCTTTTAATTGGCCTCACAAAAAAACACCACCATCGCCACAGGAATAAAATGGAATATACTCATGCATGCATAAAGACAATAATTGTTTTCCCTCTCTTCATTATCAGTTGACAACACTAACAGCAAGAGAGGTAGATTACTCATGGAGGTGAAAAACGACGATGCAATTTAAATAAAATCAAAAGGACATTATACACACTTGGAATCAGGAGGTAAAAGAATGATAGCTGCTAAATGATGGTGACAGTTTTATTGACTTTCTTGCAGGCAGTGCCACCGATTAAAGTATTCTGGTACAGCAAGAATAACGTCACAAATGCCTGCCTATCCATCCACCTACTTACTCTAATATATACTTGCGTAAGTACTGTACGTCCTATTATATACTCTCAGGGCCATCGTGTCCCTGCATAACACTAAAGCATTTGTAATATTCAGTACAGAAACTGACATTTCAGGAAGGGGTACTTAATTAGAAATGAAGAACTAAATAAACAACTACCAATGAAGAAATCACTTCTTGTGCACACAAATGGACTGTTGTTTAAGAAAGTTGGCCATAGTTAAAGGGACACACATGAACAAGGGAAATATCTTATGCTGGATTCAGGTTGTCAAGAATGTTTAAGGCAGCAAAACAGCGTGAAGTACAACATAGAGGGGGGGGGTTAACTTGCATGTTTTATGTGTTCAAATAAGAAACACGCATGGGGAGAAAGATATGTCATATTCATGATAAAACTCAATGACATTCCAACCTTGCTTGGGTAAGGGGGTATTTTTTGGCTTTCAAAGAGGGGGTATGTCAGAAAAAGCCCATGGTGTAGCAGTTGGAGCGATTATTCAAACGTAGACATACTGTATTGCGCTTGTATTAGTGCTACTAACATGCATTGCACCAAAATGCATAATCTTCACCTGGACAATCTGGGAAATCACATTGGTGCGGTGTTGATGAGTTTTACAATAACCTTGAATCACTTCCGATTCTTCCCACAGGTGGGTTATTGAAACAGAAATATAGAGACAGACATTTGCGGATTAGGTGATGTTCTTATTCAGAGTGACTTACAATGGGTGAGTGAGCAGGGTTCATTGTCTTGCTGAAGGACACATGGCTATTGATAGCTGCTTTTTTGGCTCAGCAGGGACAGAACCTGCAACCTTTCAGTTATGGGACAATCTCTGCATTAGACCTCTCTGCCATCCCATTAATCAAAAGGGCACATAGAGAAGGAGACAGATAAATCTAAGCCTGCAAGTACACATTACAACAATTCACATATCCTCAGACCTACAAGCAAATTAGGTTACATTGATTAGATTGACTTTATTGTCCACCTCAGTGGAAATTTGTCTTTGGCTTTTCCCAAGTACAGCAAAGGTACAACACACATAACACAACACACCATTGAAACATACAAATATAGGCTGCAGTATACTATGTTGTAAATGGGCAGGTAGCAGCAGGAGAATACATCTCATAAAATAACACGTTTATCTTAAACTATCAGTCTACTCAGCAAAACTGCACACTGTATAATGTGCATCATTTAAATACAGAACTCATTTATAATATTGCTGAAAATTCATAGATTTATAGACACTATACACTCAACATGCATAGTAACAACTTTCTGTCCTCTTCAACATTATAGAATGCTTCCCCGTGTGCATACGAACACACACACAATCTCATTACCTAATTGCATCTGGACACCTACACATAAATCTTTCTCTGCGGCTTTATATTAACCTGCAATGCCACACACACGAACATGTAATTGTAATGTTCAATTGCAGAATATGCAACACACACACACACACACACACACACACACACACACACACACACACA
>CALSBV010011010.1:6581029-6641504 GCA_943590825.1 Bovichtus diacanthus | reverse complement strand
ACACACACACACACACACACACACACACACACACACACACACACACACAGTTCATAACTTTTCTCTCTTCAACAGCATCATTTCTTTTGCTAGCTGACTTGTATTTTGTGATACAATGGCCCCAACATCCACAGAGAATAATTAAGTGACTCCGAGCACTTTTGCTCCTCATAATGGCTAATCTAAAGATCATTAGTAACAGTATACGCTTGACTTGTGTTATTTATTATGCTGTTCTGTTTCCTATTAAAAACTCTGGCTGGATCGTGATTGATGCCGGGGTGCCCCCATGCATGCATGTGTCCACACAGGCTTGCCGATAACAGACGGCATGTATGATTTCAGCCAGTCAAGGATCTCGCTCGCGGATGAAATTGCTTTCATGTCTTGGTTAGCCATCGTCAATGGCACATTATGAAACCTCAAGGTTGAGTTTCAGCCACTTGAAGGAAAACAACATTTCTCCTCATGTGGGCACATTTATCTACACTGTTGGTTTAAGACTGCTTTATTTGTAGTGGCTACATTTATGGCCACTCAATCTCAAAAATATGATCCCCTTGCTGGCTGTGTTTTCCTCCACTGAACTGCTGATAGTTAACTTTTTCAAAAGAAACACAGTATATCCAGATTGAACTATAATATAGCTTTTCCATCTCTTGTAATGATCCCTTTTAAATGCCGCTGGATTGTGTGTCAAAGAGTTTTGAGTGTTTATATAAAAAAAAAAAAAAAAAAAAAAAAAAAAAAAAAAATGTTGATTCAACAAATGTCAAACTTTGTTTTATTCTGCAGAATTATCTATAGGACAAAGAGCTTCTTTTTTTTTTTTTCATTAATTACTGTAACACATTCTAGGATTAAAAGCGCTTCAGTTTTCAATGAAAATGCTGTGGAGTTGCCAGGTGCTGATTTAAGATTACATTTTTCTATCACTCACCTGATACATATTTGGGCCTTAAAACAGTGAGATCCACTCGTGAGGTAGATAAAAATGTGTGCTTTGTAAATTACATTTCACACTGCCAATTTACCTTTGAACATCAGTTTTAAAAATGTAATTTAAAAAACAGTGTGATCCTCCAGGTATCACCAAATAAAAAAAAAGACTTACAGAAGTAGTGCCAAGTACTATTCTAAAAGAAACTCATGCAAATTACCTTTTCCACACAGCTCCCCACCACAACTTTTCTCACTGTATAATAAAAAAGAAAAAAAAAGGTATTCCAACAATTCCATTGGAGAGAAGTGGGCATGGCAAGAGAGAAACTACAACAACAGCAGCAATTCTCAAAAAGGTAAATGGCCAACCAAATCACCCTGACATTTCATACTGATACTTTCTCCCTGATCCACAGAGCCGCCTACTGTAGGAGCCAATGGAGATGGATGAGTCTGCCTGTCCCTGAACAATATAGGATGCAGTCAACCATACAACCAGTGATAAAAGCCGATGTTATCACCCAGCAGACTTTTCCCCTGGGTGAAGCTTCACAGTGCTGACTCCTCTTTCCCATCCAAGACCACCAAAAAGTCCTTTTTATATACACTAAAAACAGACCACTTTACCCAGCAATTTTGTCTTGAATGATTGTGACACTGGCAAAATGTCAGTGTAGAGGCAGTTTGTCACCTTCAAAATGTCATATATGGTAGTTTAACACTCAGGAAGAAAAAAAAAGTACGTCGCATATCTCACATCATTTCACTCTGACTTCTATCTTATTTTTTCTGTTTTTACTTTTCACTTGATTCTCAAAACAGAGTTCCAAACCTGTTAATGCAGTCTCAACAACCCATGGTATTCTTGTCCCACAAGCTGTCAGTTGAGGTCAGCACAACTGTTAAGGGCCCTTATGTGGGCAACATTTTTAAACTTGAGAAACCACATCTATCCAGCTTGATGCCAATTCCGTCCTGACCAGTCTCCTGAGAATCATAGTGTTGAATGCTGTTGAATAAGTACAATTTTTGGTTCATACACATGCTGTATGTGAGATAGGCCTAAACCCTCTGGATGAGATGTCTTGATCAGCATACAGATGAAATCATTGGAAAATGTAGAGGATAAAGTTGATGCTATCTTTACTGCGCATAAATTGCCATTTGTGATTTCCACCCCTTTGGGAAGGTTACATTAACATATATTACCAGAGGGATAAAAGAACCAAGGGCAACCAGTTAAAACATCTAGCATTGTTTCTTTTGTACGCATACTTTATCTTACAGCAAATGTTGTAGTTATGCTAATGCTACTATTAATTTGATGAAATGCTGATTCAGTTTTACATGCAACAGAAACTGCAAGTCTTATCTGATAAAGAGTATTTATACATCAACATGATTATATCGTTTTAGAACATAATATACACTATTATTAGACGGAAACACTTTGAACTCGTTTTGCAGCTATGCTGTTGAGGGCAACAGAGGTGATGTCTTTTGTTCACTGACTTCAGAAGCCAAGGCCAGTTTAGGTCCCTCGGGTAAAAGCACATCTTTCTATATCTACTGATGTAGCCAATTAAAATGCACAGCACAGTAGAGAGTGTATGTTTGATATATCAGCTGTCTGGGCCCTGCAGCTTTAACCCCCACACCCCTAACTAATTCTTAAATGTGGGTCATATACAGTAAGATACATTGAAGATTGTTCTACAATTGCAGTGATTTCTCTGTAAGTAAGTGGGTATCGAGTTCTAAACTGTGAAATATGAAAGGTCCTCCAATTGACGGTTAAGTATCAGGCAGCTATGTCCAACAAGAAAGCACTGGAAATGACTACCATGTGCTGTGTAATTGAGCTTTATAGTATTTCACTTTTCATATAATATATTTCTCTTTCATCTGCCATATTATTAGAAAACATTTAAAAAAAAAAAAAATTCTAATGTCTCTCTCTTATCTCAGCTAATAGACCTATGGGGAATGCCATTAAATAATCGATCATCAGCGAGACTGGGCATACTTTGAAAACAGTATTTGAAGTGTTTGTTTTAGCCGACGATTCTCTTTTCATTCTGCGCCATGGCTACCTGCACACCTGATAATGAAAAGTAAGTAATGCTGTATAAGCAGATAGAGAAGAGCTGGAAATACAAACAGGATCAGCAGTGAAATTGATTATAAATGGGAAACGGGACCACTCTCAGGCACCAGTGAAGCCAAACATTACCAACGTTATTAAGCTAAATTATTGACAGAGTTAGAGACTGTGGCTGTGTAAAAAAAAAAAAAACAGTGGTGTAGGACAACGGAAAGTCTGTGTACAGTGAAAATGATAATTAAATGAAGGCTCAGAGCAAAGATTTGAATACGAGGATACTATACAGTGCTACTTAAGTGCTACTTAAAAGGTTCAGTATCCCTCATAAATCAAAATGTAGATATTCCATGTTCATAAGTGTTATATTCTGAAGTCAACTTTGATTAAAAGTTGAAAATAATTTGTATTTTTCAAGTACAAGACAGATGTACAATGTCAACTAGCAGCATATATGGTCTCAAAATGTGGATTTTTCATTTTTGAATGAAATGATTCATTTTTCACCCCTAATAAATCACGGAGTTAACACAAATTCCCCTCAATCGACCCTAGCACTTGATGCCGCTCCAGCATACAGTTCTCTTCGAAAAACCGTCAATTCTCTTTGGCTTCTAGTTGAATTGGTTGCACTGAAACAAGTAAAAGACATTTACAACCGTTTGGAGCCTCCAGGTATTTTAGGTGATCATCAAAGATGAGCCAACATCGGTGCAGCACCACAGGAACCCCAGCTATTACCATTATTACACCCCCATGTCATCAGGGTTTGACCATCATCACAGGGGATTTATCATCTTCAATCAAGTCTTATGATTGCCTCTGATTAGAGGTGAAGCCAGCCAATCAGTTGCTCTCGGAAATCAAGGTAGCCAGATGGCTTTTGCCTTCTTTGACCTTAAAAATATCAACCCTCTTAACTCCCAGAGAAGATACCATACTGACAGCGAAAATATGTTTCTTCTCATATTTTTCCACAGACAGGATTTTTCTGAGAAAAGTGATAACAGCAGTCAGCCACATATTTGTCCTTCAAGCCAAAACTGATGAGAGTTTGTTGAGAGAGGCAGAGAGACAGAAAGAGCGAGAGAGACACCCAAAGAAAATGAGAGGGACGACGAAAGCAATTAATAAAAACAAAGCCCCAATTCCCAGATGCCTTTGAATCGTCCACTCTCCTGATATGTCCCTGCCTAGCTATGCTGTGCATGCTCTCCCCAGCTGCCATCATAGCTATAAATATCACTTATCAAACTAACTGACTTCTCTCATGAGAGGGAGGGGGAGAGAGGGGGAATAAAGGGGACCACAAATACTGCTGCAGGTATGATTGCTTGCCAAGACAAATGGCATCCATCAACTTTAGCTGAGCTCCATATTCATCCGCGATTGGAATCCAGCCATGCATATACAGGGAGGGGAGGGGAGGGGGATGATAGCTGGTCTGGTTGGGTCATGTGGGGTCTGCAAGCCTACCACCACCATCTCCGATTCAATAAAAGTGGGCATTTTCCACAATTTTGAATGTTGATTTTAATGTCACAATCCCTTCTAGGTGACCGGAGTCGAGTGGAAAGTTGTCTCCCACTCATGAAGCCCATATAGCTCTGAGCCACATTGGGTTTTGTGTTTTTTTTTTATTTTTTTTTTTTTTACTTTAAAACCTCAAAAACATTTAAATATAGCTGTGACAGAAGTGGATTTATATAAACACTGGCAGGGTGTTGATTTTAACACTCTCAAAAGTTAAATTAACATTGATGATTTTGCTGTGTAGCAGAGCCCTTGCTGTGCTGATCAATGCGAGTGGTGAGAGAGCCAGAGGTGTGGTGTGTGTGTGTGTGTGTGCAAAGGCATACTGTACTTGTTACTGTGTGTGAGTGAAGCTTTGCCCTTCAACACACACGAGCAGCATGAGCGTGCTAGCACAAACATTCAGCAAAGGTTGTAAATCTTTTTCTGGTGCTGTGTGTCACTCCATTAACTGTAGCTACAGAGCAGTGCCTGGTCTCCGGCTCATCTCCCATTGTGAACAAAGTCTGTCTGCACAGACACCTACGCTGGCCTACCCAGCATGGCTCAGCATGGCACAGCAGATCCTGGCAAGACTGCTGGGTGGGTGCTATAGGTAAGCATGCCTCTGCATGTGTCCAGCGATACACCCAGCTGTAAATCTGGCTTCAGCCTCTGTGTCACAGGAAGCCGTCAGTGGTGGGGTTAAGCTCCATCCATGTACCACAAAAAACATTCAAGACGGCTGTTCGGTCTTGCTCGTGTAGATCCACTCTGTTTGTATATTACTACATTTCCAAAACTAAATAAATCTAGGGTCAGATTATCTCCTCATGTCACAAGTTAGTCAGAAGTAGTAAAGAAAGAAAGAAAGAAATATATATTTAAACATACATCCCTGTTGTCTTTTTTGGTTAACAACTAACTTTGTGCCTTGTCCTCAACAAAATCAGGAGAGGGAACGGAAATATTTGCTTCGTTCCGTTCACAGCAGGGATCATATGAATGCTACAAACAAACTTCGAGAAAGGTGCGCAGTTAAAGATATAATTAGTTACAGATATAATCTCACAATATTGCATTTACCCCAAGATCACTGTGTTTTTTAAATTGTGTTTTATTACCTTTAAATACCCCATAGAAGAAGTCTCTCTAAGAAGAATAGAAAAATGGGAGCCAGTACTTCGGAAGTACTGCGTGTGATTTAGGTAGGCTGAAGTTACCTTGGGGCACGGAATGGGCCATACCTCATTCATTCTCCTTGCCTGGCAGAGTCACTATAAACTTCAGAGAGTCTTTAAAGGTGCCTTTGGGGGTTAACCTCCAAGTTAGGTGAGAGTATGTTGTGGACCAAATCCAATAGAGATCAATATAGCTTGGCGATAGAGTTAAAGCAGTGAGCTGTTCTTTTCTCATCTGCGGCCAGGCCACCAACATCTTTAGTGAACTAAGGAAAGGTTTTTCAAGTGATAACACTTAAGCAATGAATAATCACAAAAAAAATATCCCAAGCCAACTTTTAATTTCTGCCCAATGCTTACCAGCTCTTCAATTTAAAGTATGTGTGCTCCTTGAAATATTGTTAACAAGGACCACCCCTGTTTCCCCAGTCCACATACTTTCATTTCAGGATTCAAATTCAAAGAGTTTGTCATATGCTCAACAGCTACTAGCCAATGAAAATCTTAAGTCGTCGGCTCCTCCAACAATGCAAAATACAGTATACTTAAGACATTAAAAAGAATATTTAAAAAAGAAATAAAATGGTGCAATAAAATAGTGCAAGAGACATAATGGTGCAAGTAAAATGCAGTAATAAATGTTTGTTTAGTGTCTGTTTTTCTTCTCAGCATACAGTGAGAATTTAGACAATAGACGAGTAGTCTTTATTGCCCTAGGAGGGAAATTTGTATTGTGCGTCCACCTTTGTGGCAACGGTTTGGGGAAGGCCCATCATGTTAACATGCCCCAGTGCAAAAAGCCAGGTCTTTGCAGAAATAAGAAACTTTTGGAAGAACTTAACTGGTCTGGCAAAGAGCCTTCACCTCAACCTCCTCCAGCATGTTTGGGATGAATTGGAACACAGACTGTGAGCCAAGCCTCATCTCCCAACATCAGTGCCCAACCTCTCTAACGCTCTTGTGGCTGTATTCAAAAAATAATCCTGCATCCAGGTTTCAAAATGGTGTAGAAATCCTTCCCAGAAGAGTGAAGGCAGCATTTATGAAATGTTCATTGAGAGGTACCTTTAGCCATATTAGGTAAAGTCCTTGGTTAGTTGAAGTGGAAATGTGTATTGAAGTTTCTGATGCACACGCACACTAACAAAAGCGCACACAGAGCAGAAAACAAACATCAGTGTCTGTAACAAAACGTGCAGGCATGCATGATAGGTAAGCAACATATCCCAGGTTAAGTGCTCTTCTTTTATTGATCCCCAGGCAGCAATAAAAACTAAAAATCTTTTTTTAAAGTATTTTCATTTTTGCAAGCAAGGAGCTTCCAATTGTCTTCTTTTTGTTTGGAAGCTCTATTCCCAACTCTATTTCATATGTATAACATAGAACATAAAACATAAAACATGTTGCCATACATAGTTAACAAATGAAACAGAGAATTTTCTATAAGTGCTACTCTGCATTTTCTTTTTTTTTTTTCAAATATGACTCATGCTCAGTGTGAAAATAGATCTGCTGTTTAGCTTTATATAACAGCGGGGTTATTAATTATTTAACATATGTTATATTTATATATATATATATATATATATATATATATATATATATATATATATCCATCCCATCTTATTAAATGTGTTTTGAGAACAAAGAGAAAGAAGAAATATTTTATAAAGTTCTTCTTCATTGGTATTCCATAGAAAAATAATGAAAAGCCACAACAGACAGCAGATATGTTTTAGGCAGACTCTATTACATACTAACTATCACAGGGTATGGCTTGCATAGTGATTAGTAAATCTTTGAAAAACTGATACTGGCCAAAAAGTCCTCTGAATATTAAGTATAGAGTCAGCATAGATATGAATTCAGTCATATCCCATAATCCTCGATAAAAATGGCTACAATAAAACAAGGTTTTCTTTTTCTTAAATGCAAATGATGGAACATGACAAATGTTATTCCATTATCTCCCACAGCTTAGTGCATCACTTTCTTCCTCCTCTAGGCAAATATTTGAAGTATGTATAACTTTATTGAAAGATTATTTGTGTAAGTCATTTGCAATCTATCGGTGAAACGCACAGTGGGGCAAAAGTCCATAATTCTCTGTTCCCCATCTAAATAACACTGAGATATGCTATTAATGATACATGAATGTAATTACATCTCTTACAGCATTTTGCTTAATATGCCAAATGAATGGGGAAGGAGAATGATGAGAACACAGCAGGCGTTAATTAGCCTTATCCATGAGCAAAAGAGCTTCTATTTTGCAGAGAGGCGATGTTATTACTTGAAGTTGATACAAGTTCAGATAACTGCAAATAAATTACTTCAAATGAATTTTGGCTCGCTGATTTAATTGAGGTCAGAATTGACTACGTCTTCCCATTGCAGGAAAAGGAGGGGAACCCTTTAGTCATTTAACTCTGTCACACTGAGTGTTGAGTAGCCTGAAGAAACTAGTGCTTTTTTTGAAACAGGAAGGTTTTTATGAGTCTGTGATGACAGCATGGGGTGATCATCGAATGTCAAAAACCTACAATGTACACGGCTGTTAACTTGTTGCAGGAGGGATAACTGGTGCAAAGGCTGGACAATAGCCAAAAAGTCCCACTCTGCGTCCCACTCTACATAGGGCAAAGGAAGGACAGTTTTAACTTGACATTAAAAGCAATCTTCCTCTTTCCTCTGTAATGAAGACTTAAATCACAATGACCGGGAAAGTGGAACCTCATTATCCAAATTCCAAATATCCTAATTGAATGGGCATAATGAATCTAACAGGCTTACATTATGTGATAACACTCAAGAACTAAAATAGTAACTATAATATTAATTGTCAAGAGTTGTCTTGCCGTTGCACCTGGAACCCTCTGCACCAGTTTCCCTTCTGAAAATAATCCGGTTCACTAGGCGAGTTCACACCAAGGGCAGATCCAACAGTATCAAACACAACCCTGCTCGACAGTGCGCATATATCTAAGATGTTGCTCAAGTAAATATTGAAAAATATTAATCATTTGAACAGCAAAAAAATTAATGCGCGGCCTGCAAAACCTATTAAAACTTCTATTAAAAGAACATAAAAAATCTGAGCACAGACAATGCATATTAATGCAGAGGATAGTTTTAACATCAAACGCCATATCTAGAACCAGGGAAATCTTTCGTGGTCCATGTCTATATATTTCTATCGTTATCTCCGCTTTCTTTTTTTTTTTTTTTTCCAGTTAAATAGGTACTATGTACTAAGTTATATTCTCTGCCTGACCAGAGTTTGCTGGAAGATTTATAGTGGTGCAGTGCTCACTCATTTGCTAATGCTGGAGTTCGATGCTCCACTTCGCTAATGTCTATGGCTGATTTGCATGAGTCATAAATTAGCGGGGCGACTCAACCAAGGCTCATGGGACAAAAGGCAGTATATAGAAAGATGTCAACCCTCGTGACACAGTTCTGCCTTTTGCATTCCACCAACATAGCAATGAGAAACCACAATGTTATAACAGTACAAGTGTCAAATATCATTTTTGGAATATGAATTGATTCAGAAGCAGAGAGAACAACAAATCACACAAAAATCTATTGTTCCCCCATTGTGGCAAACTTGACAGACAAAACTAGTCGAAATGTGAATGCACACACGCACAGATTTTTTTATAGATTCATAAAGCTTAGCATTCATGATCTTGGAAGGTTAACAAGTTAGCCAACTAACTTATCGACAGCTATAAACCTGCTGCGCTAGTGACTCGACAAGCCTAAGGATTTCATGTTGTCACTACATCTGCATCTTTTCCGTTACTAGCAACAGAAAAAGGCTTCCGAAGTCACTGTGTATGTTTGGGGTCCTTTCTTAGCGCTTTGTCTTTTTCAGTTTGTCTATGAAAGTCTTAAATCATGGAGTCACAAAGACAATGACAACCATTTCTGGCTCCAGACTTGTTCTGCCTCCAATAAAACGCAATAAAGCAGCACAAGATGCAGTACAAGTGGGTGTGTTTACATTAATGTACATTAGAAATAGAACAGTGTGAGCAAATAAAATATGTAAGAGATACTATATGGTCAAAGCCTTCCAACCTAATCTTTCATCCGTCAGTTGAAATCATTCTTGATAGAGCTCAGCATTTCAGGGGAGGACAGAGAGATTCATGTATTTTTCATCAGTTCAACCCCTTTTCTCCATACATGTGCACTAATGCACATACAAGAACGCACACAAAGACTCAAGATAGCAACATCGCAATGCATGAATAATTTTATCATTAAATATTATTTATAATATTATTTGGACAAAAGAAATGAAATAAGAGTGTGCAGAATCCGGCCTCGACAGTGATAGCGCTCCCTCTGTAAAGATGGGTGACACATTAAAAGACAGTGGAGAAAACAAGGGCATGATGTCTTAATGAATAGTTTGATGAGTAAGAATAAATGTTGTAAACTCTATGCCCTGGCCTTCACAGTCACCAGATTTCAACCCAACTGAACACCTATGGGAGATTTTGGACATTGTTCTCTACCACCATCGTCAAAACCCCACATGAGAGAATTATTTTTGGAAGAATGGTGTTCATCTGTCATTATTGTTCACAGACTTTAAGAATCTATGCCAGGATGCACAAGATCCTCTGGCAACTCATGATAGACAAAAACCTTACAAAAAACCTAACACACATGTTTTTTCACCTATTTACACATAGATACTACAGCTATTTTCTTATTTCTGTTAAGAATTGAACTAAGCACTGAGCCACAGAACCCAAACAGCCAGATTGACTAAAGAAGAGACCTTTAGTCAGGATGGACAGGACATAATATATGACCTGACCCTGACCTATTCTTCATTTAGGCCTTTGAGGAAACATGACAACAGTGGATGGATGCAGTAATTGTACTTGTCATACTTCTATCTTTGTAAGATATATCTGTGTGCTCTTCTGTTTCTCATGTGACTATAGTGGATGGGGTTCGGCACTCGGACATTTTCTATGGTAACTCCCACACTTGGACCAATGATCTAATGACAATTGTACATCCGTTCTATGTTAACTATACAATATATGCCTCATGTCTTTGTCCAAATTAAAAGGCTGCAAGTCAATCGGTGTGCTCCAGTCCCTTCTTCCCTTTAAAACATTACCTCCCTATCTGCTGATAAATGCTGAGTGCTCTGGGCATCTGATAAACTTAGCACATTTAAAGTATTTATTGGCAGCCTCCATGCACCATTTTCTCAGCATCTCATTTAATTATACCTAAAAAAATTCTATTGACTTTTGTGAGATGAAGGTCTATGTTTGTGAATGAGTAAGAGGACTGAGGTGTGAATGTAAGCAGCCAGGGTATATACACATGCAATCCAACTATTCCATGAAGAAGTTAGTGGACTGAGATCATTATGATATACATTTTTGTTTATTATGAAATCTATTTTTATAAGAATATATTATTTGATTTTTGACATTATTAACAGGCCACTGTTTTGCTTCAGATTTGTCTGATTCAACAATTATCTAAATGTAATAATATACATGTCAGGGTTGTTGTAGCATGAATTTAAATACTGTATTATAAAAAGGTAGACACACCTTCATTACATAATTGTCTGAAGAATGTTTCATGCAGATGGATGCTATTGGAAAGTTAAGTTTGAGGTGCTCTGTCTGAATCTGTATCTCAGTAAAGTTTATAAAGTTTGCTTGCACCCTCTGGGTTATTGTATGGATGGCAATAATGGCAGGCCGGGAAAGTGGATGAGATCGAGATCGAGAACAACAGAAAACAAAGCAAAAGGTTGATTGTCTACAGTTGCTGGTGTTACTATGAATGCATATGCTATCATCAAAGCCATCGAAAAATGGTGGTAAACTGTGATTAAGGTCAGCGCTCTGGAACACCCACTCTGAGTAATCAAGGCCTATGTACGTTTCTTTTTTTACCGTTTTGCGACGTGGGTTGTTTTGTGTGGGAACAAACCTTTGGTAGATGACTTTCATTCTTACAGCTGGTCATTAAACTATCCAGCTATAATAGATGCAAATTAGACTGTCTGCTGGTACCAACGTACTGCTTGTCATAAACATTGTTAGGTAACTTACAGGAGATGAATTTCACAATGACAAAAGGAAGAAAATGTACCCTTTCACCAAGTGTATCATTTCGAAATGTGACTTAACTTCAATGTGCTAATAATTGTTTTAAATGTTCTCCAAGGAGCCGACGGATGGACTGCATTTATATATGGATTGGGTTTGCCACAGTCAATTCAAATCAGCCAAACATCCCTATTTAGAAAACCATAAATACTGATACTTACAGGATGTAAAAGTCAATTCATTGTAGGCAGTCATCCATTGTGTGAATGTAGAATATGTTTCTGACCTGGTAAAATTCCAGATTAATAAAATATTTACCAAGACAGAAACAGCCAGACCTTGCATAGCTTGAATATACATTCTTAGCCTGATGTAATGACTAAGTCTAAGCTACTGTATGCAACAAGTAATGTTAACCCAGTATTGAAAAGGATAAAGTTAGCTTTAAAACCTGAAAGATATACGAGTGACTGGTTTGCAATTTGCTTATAAAAGACTTCTTGGCTTGGTCCTGCCCTAATAGAAAAGAAAAAAAAGGTTCTGGCTCAATGTAGATTCAAGGAAAGTCTGAAATATAATAAATAAATGTGATTTCTCTCCAAACACACAATATAAGATTAATGAGACACTGGTGCTTTGAGGAACAACAAAACGTGCAAAGAGCAGGCCAGCAGGTGCGAGTCTGACGTTATTTTTTCTTTAATTAGTGTTATCAAAAAGTAACGTTGGTTTGATTCCTCTGATCCCTGCTCTCCATCAGCCGTCTGAGTAATGCGTTATTCCTGCCCTCCCACTCAGAATGACAGCTGAATTATCACTTAGCTCACTGAGAGACAGCTCATTCAGACACGTCAAAATAACCATGCTAGCCACAGCGGCTCTATCTGATTTCACACTGTACTTGCTGCTCCTGCTTAGTATGGCAAGTAGCAATTTCATTACGAATCTCTCTCTCTCCGTTTATGTCTCCCTCTCCATCTCCCTCTCTTTTTCTCTCTCTTTCCCTCTCTTTCCCTCTCTCCCCCTCTCTTTCCCTCTCTCCCTCTCTTTCTCTCCCTCTTTTTCTCTCTCTCTTTCTCTCTCTCTCCCTCTCTTTCTCTCTCTCCCTCTCTTTTTCTCTCTCTCCCTCTCTTTTTCTCTCTCCCTCCCTCTCTTTCTCTCTCTCCCTCTCTTTTTCTCTCTCCCTCCCTCTCTTTCTGTCTCTCTCTCTTTCTGTCTCTCTCTCTCTTTCTGTCTCTCTCTCTCTTTCTCTCTCTCTCTTTCTGTCTCTCTCTCTCTCTTTCTGTCTCTCTCTCTCTTTCTGTCTCTCTCTCTCTCTTTCTGTCTCTCTCTCTCTCTTTCTGTCTCTCTCTCTCTTCTCACTGATGTCCTTAACCATACACCATAATTCATGCAATGCCCTATTTCCGTGGGCCTGGGGTTTCGTTGCTGATGCATTTAGGGTGAAGAGCCTCTCCTCCAGGGCCAGCCGTCGCTCACAAACATGGGAGTCTGCCCCACTATTACGCATGCTATTTGCACAAATTGCTCCATTTGTGTTTGAATATGAAATGCATTTTCCCAAATACGACTGGAGACCGCATCTATCCCCTAAGAGAGCAGTTGAGATGTGAAGGATATTTTATTCTTCAGTGTGATTGCCTCTTCATCTCCTCTTTACCATTAGCTCTAAGGGAAGTTTGAGGAATTGTATGTGTGAAAACCAAAAATGCAATTGCTGATGCTGGATTGTTATTGTTCAATGGATCTCAATTGGTCCTGTGTAAGTGGGGGAAAAAAAGAAATCCCTAAATACCATGAAAGAGCACACGAGCACTCAATTTAAAAGACATGACTGGAACACTACAGCTGCTGCATTTCTAGTCTTAAATCAAGAGTGGTAAATCAGTGGCCTTTAGAATGTCTTGTCTTTTATCTTTAATCTTCACATAGTGGCTTTCAATCTGGTTACATAAATGGGCAATTTGGCCGTGTAATTGTAGCATGTTTATTTTGAGGTAATGGAGGTCAAGATGATGATAAATAATCATGATATCTTATCTAATTGTATCAGCTTTTATGTTCTAAAATAAATATTGCACTGAACATCAGTTGATTTTGGATATATGTACCGTATAATATGTATTGATATCCAAAAACTAGCCTCATTTATATCATTATGTGGTGAACAATCAATTCACCTGGCCCTAAAAAAAAAAAGAAATAAAATATATCACTAATTACCTTAGCAACACAGATATCTACCCTGGAATATCTCAGCCTTTACACTACACATTTACTTTGCATGTGTGCATAGTACATTAACTTAGTTGCTCATAGTTCATTTGAATGTCAGAACACAGTCTCCCCTCAGACACTTATTTTACAATCACTTTTTAAATGCAGGGAGTAAGAGGAGGAAAATAAATCATCATTATAAAGTTGGAAAAATCTAATGCAAGAATGTACAAATCTGTTTAAGTGTGTAAATGAACTCCCTGGAAATGGATGTGTTGTGTTGATATATCGCCCTACATAAATACTAGCTTTTCTGAGGAGCAGTCATATGCAGGGGGAATACACATCATCCAATAGTGTGTTGTAAATGTGAATCAACCCTTTAAAAAGAAACTGATAACACTGGCAATTTGTGATCCAAAAGTCTATGTGCGATATAGAATTGTTAAATTGTTAAATCATTCAGGGTTGACAGAGAGGCGATGCATTACAGTAGGTCACAATCATGGCAGTAAAAACCTATATATATGCCTAACCTAACCTGAAGCCAACCAAACTTCAAACCCAAAGAGCGTGGCTTCATTAGGGCCCAGAACCTGAGCTAGGAGACAGTTAATCATGTCTTAATAATAATAATGTATTTGCTCATCGCACTTATCAGCTAAACAGGAGAACTCAAGCCAGACCTTTTGGAAGAATTTTGACCTCTCAAGTCCGATGCGGGTTTGAATAATGAGGAAAAACCTAATAATATGAGGTGATTTAACAATCTGACATCATAATTAATCTTGTGATGCTGACAATATACCATAAATGACAGATGACCTTTGACCGGTCTTCCATTTCATCAGACCCCACGACCTTATCACATTACATATGCATGATTCTAGTCACCTTTTTATACACAGGTGCAATGCTTGGCTCACTATGAGAAGAGAGCTGCAAAAACAACCCTGCTTGTTACATTTGCTATTATTGCAGCTACTGTATTGCTCTCTCTCCCTGTAACTGGCTGCCCAAGCCATTTTACATTTAAATTTGTTGAATAATAAATTATTCAGTGATTTAATTCTTAAGAAAGTGGCAAATATTTCTGAGGACAAGCAACCCACCTGCACAGCCACGGGTGCCATTTCTTCAGTGACTTGTTTTTAAATTACATCCATGATAGTATTCTCATTAATCTTCATGCATTTCAAAAGGCTTCAGGTATCATAACACATTTTTTAAATAGATTCCTGTATGGGTATATGCTATAGCAATGATCAGACAATTCTGGGAGTCTGAGTTTATTTCTGGAGACTTTTCTCTGTGGGATATGGGTATAGAGTAGTTTGTTGAGATCACAATGTCTGTCACAGCAGCTACGGTGCTTTCATGTGCCGTCTTGTCGCTGACAAAAAAGGAGTGTATGTGGACAAAGAGCTTCAGAGAAATCTCAAATTGCATATTGAATTCTGAAAGCACAGCCTCAAAGGCAGAATCCTGGCAGAGCCCGCTCACTAATGCTGCCAAATCCCGGACAATGGTAATTGCTTGTCATATTTAGGAAAATTATGTAGGAAACACAAATGTCATATTGAATAATTTTTTTTTTTTTTTTAATTCAAAGCCCATTTGATTCATTTACATCTCGCACTGTCCTGGAAAGGTCCACTGGTGTGATCGCTGACTTGATTCCTTACTGACTCAATGCTTTTAATGTTGTCTCATTTATTTCATCTTAGCCCCAAGCTCCATGCACTACGCCGGAGTATCTCAAACTAAATGTGTCATGTGAAGACCTTTTTTTCAAAACATCGATCCAACAAGGATACCAACTCTTACACACTGCTACAAAGCACAATATGAAAACACAACTCACTGATGGGACTCACAGATGGGGCGTAAAGGGCATTATGACACATCAATAGGTCTTTCTGGGAAAATATGTCATACTTGTTGCACATTAGACTTAATCTGCTGCATGTTGCATTTTGTCTTTCGCGATATAAGCCAGTATTACAGTTGACAGTAATCATACTGTGTAAATCGACTTATCTACGGTATTGAAAAAAAACTGACATAAGTGTGAGTGAGTGAGTGAGTGAGTTAAAAAAGGTACGGACAGGAACACCTACAGTTTAGGTTAATAATCATTGGACATTATTTTAAAAGCTCTGAGCTGATGTCATTTTTTTTCATTTAGTAGTTTATTTAACATGCTATAGTGATGCTAACATGCTTTAGCTATATAACATGTTTTATTATTATAATTATGTTCACATTCCTTTTAGGGTCGTTGAAACTACTACTTATAGCTAGAAAGAGAGGTGCAGGCTGGCTGAGCGAATCATTGCTCTACAATCAAATAAGATTTTCACAGTTTTAACCACGAGAGAAAAAAAAGAATGTAAATGGTGCAGTCAGTGTTGATATTGTGACTGGCTGCCACAAATAAAGTTCATGTAAACAGAGCCTGAAGGTTCATTCTTGACCTTGGAAATAGCAATACAAGCATTTGAAATGCATGGGTTACATCCAGATTGGAGACCATCATTGCTCTTGTGTCACACAATTGCATCACCGCTACAGACACAGAGGTTTTCCAGATGGTCCAAGAAAGTGTGGCTACAGAGACAGGCTGCACATATGACAACTCTACAGATAGAGGTAGCAGGTGTTGACAAGACTGCAGAGACAGGGGCAGAACCAGGAGTACAGAAACAAGCTGGAGAAAGGTCACACGCAGAATCACAAACACATGAGACTGACCTCAGTGACCCAGCTCAAAAGGTCTACAAACAAATATTCATGCAAGGTTATGCATGCTGAAATAATTCAACTGTTGGGAAAGAACTGGGCACAACAAATAAAAGCTGAGGCTTGAAAGAGAATGAATTTGATTTTGAACAGGACACTAAAAAAAACAAAACACAACAGTAAGCAATAAAAGTCAATAAAAGTCTGTACTTAGCCATGCTTTTTATATCCTGTGTATACATGCAGTAGGCATTCAGAATTCTGCTACCCACAAACTCATTTTGAAGGCATTATTAACTTATTTTATCTGTAGTAGAGATCCCAACAAAATGTTTTGCCATGTGTGTAAGACGAAGGGCTGACGGCACAGCGCAGAGAGTGGATCGCCTTTCCTCACAGCGTTAATTTTATGACAGTGGAAACCGCCTATTCCAATTTCACTCAGAGTAAAACATTACATATCTTGAATATGAGGATGCAGCGTTATGTGTAATGATCTCTGAATTAGGTAGCGGCAGAAAGACAACTGCAAACCGGTTACTTAAAGATCAGAAGAAGTTGCCCACTGAAGCCACTCTTCAAAAACAAATGAACGTACACTGCCTGACTACTGCCTTGGGCAGAGGAGCGCAGCGCTAATTGTATCCAACTTCCTCATGTACATTCACTTGCAAGAAAACACCTAACATTATCTGAACAGCGCAAAACGCTTTTGTAAATACTTGAGCTGTCAAGCTTATATTAGCATTAGGAAATGTTGCCTGCCTAGCCTTGTGGAATACTCTGGTCAAGCGAACTGAGTGCACAGGCAGAGTGTGTGCAGGTAGGTAGACAGGCAGGAGGGCATCATTTCATTCTTACCACATGAAATGACTGGAAAGGCTCATTTCAGGCCAGCAACAGCCACATTTTCCAGTTTATTGTTCTTTTTTTTTTGTCAGAGCATTACATTTACTGTCTGGATGTAATATGAATTTTCCCATGATGAAAATAAATTGTCTACCCTAGCTTTAAGTGCACATAACCCACTCTGAGTGGTTAACAGTTTATTTGTAGTTACTGTTGAGCATCCTGGTTGAACAATCAATCTTTCATTTACTTTCTGCCTGATTGCAACTGTCCCCTCAGAAGACTTGTTGCCAGCTATTTTTACAGTCCACTTTGGTGGCCACAATGACATGTAGTGGTTGCTAGAACTACCATACCTCACATTCATGGCTTAGCTTCATACTCACTGTTGTGACGGTAATGCAACAGATGATCAAAACAGTTAATTTTTTTCACTGAGGGAGGCAAATCATGTTGAGTTGAAAACAACCGCTCCAAAAAAAACAAATTTACAAGTAAATAGCCTCTTTACCATTAAATGCAAGGGCAAATTGGGTTCTTCAGCTTTAAGACTAATCCATCAGGGTGGGCACCTTTGTATCTTTTATAATTGTATGCTGTCTCTGATCCAATTTCAGATTCTAGGACAGAGAGCCCTCTCTTCTGCTTGCCTAAGTTCCTGGCAATAATGCCCATGACTTGGCACTAATGATAGCAGTCACTCTGAATGGTAAACTCTTTCCTCAAACTCTTTCGGCCACCTTTAACAAGGATTTGAGCAACTATTTCAGGGTGGTGAGTCCTTGTTTGCATGCCCTCATGTAAGAATATTATATATGATCACATTCGCCTTTTTTCCCTAAAATGACAAAAGGTCTGAACCAGTCTGCAGCAACAGAAGAATGTAATCCTTCATTAGGAACAAATAAGGAACACTTAACAAATAAACAGCATTCTCTCATGAACAACTATATTGCGATTTATAATACAGTATAAACTTAAAACGACATTGATGACATCTGGGGTATTTGAAAGTATTTAAGAGTGAATGTGTTTACTCAGTCATAGAAATGTGACCTGACAGCGGCTTATTAATATTTCCACGTCCCTGGGGATATGCAAATACACTTTGTCCTCTGCAAAGTGCTACTGAATGAAGACCTTGGTTGAGATCCAAATCACAATAACTTATCCTCAAATTCTAGCAGGGATATATGTACTGTATATAAATGTGTATGTGGGGCTGTGTGTGCACCCCAGCGTGTTTGTATAAGTGTGTGTGTGTTGGAGATGGGGAAGAGGGCAGGCGCAGGAGCAGAAAGACAGAGCGTCAGGAGAAGAAAGAGCTGAGCGCAAAGGCATATAATCTGAATTCAAAAGCAATCATTTTTGTTCTCAGCTCATAAAGCCGTCTTCTGTTGATGGGTAAGGCAGTAAAAATCATGGGGATGAAGGTAAAGAATGGATCTGAAAGGGTTTGCGGTGATGCTTGCACTCAGACGACAGCAGCAGCTGGTATCATCCAGGAGTTGACCTCCAGTGTATTCTACGTAAAGCTTAAGCAGAGTTACAGCTAATTACAGAAATTAGATTACAATACAGTAATTTGCTTCTTTTCTATTAAAAGGAATTACCACTTACTAAAATCAGACAACAAATACATAATAAATGTGACTAAGATTTTGGACACAAGCTGAATTTGTGGCACATAAAAGATAAGTTAATTCACTGATAATGGTCAATTACTCTGCTGGACAAAATGAGACACTGAGGATGTCACCTTGGGCTGTGGGAAACTAAAAAGCAGTTTTTGACATTTTAGAGACTAAAGGATTAATCAGGGAATCAAAAAAAGAATGATTTTTGTAATGAAAGTAATCATTAGTTGCAGCCCTATCAACATGAAATTAAGATCTTGGCAGGGCCAGCTACTGGCATAGGCAGTATAGGCATATGGTAGGAGCGCCAGTGTACTGTAGGGACAAAAAAAAAAAAACAGAGGGAGAGAGAAATCAGCACTTTTCGTTATCTGGGGACCATACCATAAAAAATATTTCTCACAAGTTTTAGATAGAAAAGTGTAAAAAAGTTTGGGTCAGAATGTTTGGTGAAAAACAACCTTTGGAATCATGTGGCACATTATTTGTTCTCGCTCTTTTTTTATGCAAATAACTGTGACATTAGCTGTGCTTTCCTGTGTCAAATAGGAAAGCATTACAATGCAGTGATATATCTCAAGCTCATTAAAGATCAAAAGGAAGCTGTGAGGATGCTCTATCACCCTAAACAAGTGTCTACCTTCACCTGCAGATTCTTCCGACATGTCTTTCTCCACATAACCTCTGTCTGTTTTCTGTACTCCAGCGTGCATGTGCGGGTGTGCATGTGCGTGTGTGTCCAAGTAGGCCCACTGGTGCAGCTTGGCCCAGTCAGAGTAAAGTGTTATTCAGAGTGCCACCGTCAGTCCCTCTTAGTCCCTAGAGAGACTGTGTGCCCTCTTTAAGCCCTTCAGCAGTATCTGCAGGCACGCTCAACATGGAGCTTACACTGCTGCTACAATTCCCTTTGTCTTTGACTTTCAGACAAAAATTATCACAGCGTGAAACTTTGCCTGCCTATGAATTGCATCAGAAAGGAAATGAACCATAACTCCAGGCACGATCAAATTTAGGCTCATGACAGTGTGAAAATTGTGAGATTTATAGTGCAAATCATAACTTTACTTGAAACTATTCTAATTTTGTGACCACGCCTATAAAAAGGCGGGACGATTTTAGCAAAGCCCGTTTCATTTTACTATTTTGATTAAGTCCTCAATGAACTTTTCGCTTGGTAATCTTTATTGCTCCATGCCTTAATGAAATCACATTTCACAGAGAATTACGATGTGACTGAGATAGTGATTTACAACTTTCGGCAGTAAAAATGTATTCTTTTTGCACATTCTAATAATGCAGGATGTCTTTAGGTCAGAAATCTATATGACAGTTTCTTGAAAGCTCCCGAAACTGCTTGTGATTCGAGAGCTTGTGTGTATGAAGAGTGAACATACAGAGAAGTTGCATAAGCACAAGGCTCTTTGATACACAGCATGCTCAAATTGATCAAGAGAAAGAAATTAAATTAAGTGATTAAAGTCACCTACAGCAGAGTATAATATCGTGCTTTACATTCCAGCCTTTACGTTGCTTCTTCAAGTGAGAAATCCATGATTGAGAAAACGTAAATGTTGCTGGGTTTTGTTTCTCACCTAGTTATTTAATGATTTACTTCTCAACCTTGAATACAGTTAGAGGTGAGAGCATTCCACTTCCCCCCGTGCACATATACAGCATCATCCCTCAAACGCTATCACTTCACCAACTATACATCTACATCTCATCCCCTCTCTCATTACACTGTCTAAAAACTTGCAAACCTACAAATTATGAAGTACCACCTTGAGAGTGTGTGTGGTATACAACTCATGTTTACAGCTCATGTATGCAGTATGGCCTAGAGAAAGAAAACCTTAGCTATGTAGTGCATTTTGTAGTAATTTCTTCAATGGTATATATTTCATGAACAAAATACAGGTTTAAAATAGAGGTTTAATGAATTCCTTAAAAAAAAAATGTCTTAAATCTAAAAAAAGTGGCAGTCTAGCAGTCATAATAAAAATAAATAAATATGAAATACAAAACTATTAAAAAAAAATTAAGCAAATTGTGGGCACTTAATTTTATTCATTAAATAATGCAGATACACTAGTTATCTTTAGTTTGAACAACTTATACTTACACTGTCTTAGAACATCTGGATAATTGCCAACTTGGCAAGAACCCCATTAACTTTTTTTGCAAAAGAAAAGAGAAAAATCAAGTAACTATTTCAGTCTAAACGGGCCAATATTAATGAGTCTCTTCTCAGTATTTGCAATAAATGAGTACAGAGGATGCTAGTGCAAGTGCATTTGTGGTACTTGTTTGCACAACCCAGTTTCCCCCCATCATAAGTGTCTTTTCAAGCTAAAGTAATAACTCTGTGCGCAGGTTGTGTTTTATTCTGCAACTTTGTACTCTCCTGTTAAATCTATTAGATTACATTTTAGCTTAATTCTATATTTCACACATTTAAAGTCTATTGAAATGTATTATTTTCATATTTAAAATTTTTTATATACAATAGCATTTTTGATTTCTTTATCTTGTCTTTTCTTATACAAAGCACTTTGAATTGTCTTGTGGTTTAAAGATTAAAGAAAGCTTGCCTTGTCCACACAACATTCTTTCATTTCCATCAGTTCAACACTGCTCAACAAATCACAATCCCATTTACGTCAACAGCCATCATACGACAGTTACCTATAGACTGCTGAAGTCAGCCGTGGTATTTAATTAGCAACTGGCCTACAGCCATCTATTCCACACAAGAGAATTCATCATCATTACCAACTCTCTTCATCAGGTCAGCAAGAAAGCTCCTCATACTCACTTGACAAGCCATTGATAAATTGCTTAGAGCGAATCTAATGTTCATGCCAATTCACAAGTTTGTCTTTTCACGTTTTCTGTTTACTTGGGAAATGGCAGGTAAATGTCTGCAGCAGGAGAAACTAGGGAAGGTTGGGCTGATTGATTAATCAAATCAAAATTGATAGCTCAATGTTATATAACTCAACTTTCATATCGCAAAAGCTACAATGTTTTTAATGCTACTAGGGCTACAACTAACTATTATTTTGATTATCAATTAATCTGCTAAATCTACAGTATGTTACAGTTTGTCTAGAAATAAATGCTGCAGCTCCTCAAGACCCAACTAAAGCTCCAGCGTTAGAGCCATAAGCAGTGTGCATTTAAGTTTTTGTGATTTGTAACAACACTGTTACTGACAGGAGATCAGTAAGATTCATATTCATTTTTCAATGAAAATACAGATAAGGAAGAAGTAGCTTTTTTTTCTTTCTTTTTAAATACACACTAAATCAAACTACTGTGAGTATGCTTTCTCGCTCCCAATTTCTTCTTCTGTCTTCTATAACTTTACCATTTTCTGCTATGCACTGTCACACCCCCCTGTTCCCCCAACCTCTTATTCTTCTCTTTTATCGTGCGACAGGTTGGAGGAAGCAGTTTGACTGTGGAGGCATCAGCAATTATGGGCAGGATGTTGTTAGTCAGTGTGCTCCACAGTTAAAGTAATTCTTTGTGATATAGTGTGAACGTGGGAAATCTAAATAGAATTGTTCCAGATCATAATGACTTCAGAACATCACTGATTGGTGGGGCTGAAACAAGATCACTTCTCCTTCCTTCCTAGGTTTCCCATCCTATCCTGTTTTTTTCTTCCCATTTTCCTCTCACCTACTTGTTTTGTCATCTTTGTAAAGTCTCTACCTTCTGCTGTCCCTTCTCCCCAAATCTAATTTTTTTTTTAAAAATGTCTTTTTCTCAGGTTCACCCTCTAACACAAACACACTGGCCATCTGAATGTTTTTAGGACACAACAAAGTAGAGATGTTGCGACCGTCTGTTGATTTCAGTATGCTATAAATATATTCTTGTATTGTTTTGTATTGACAGTGAAGCAGACAGGCAAAATATGTAAGTCAATATGCCAATACGCCACAGCATGCTAAGCAAAAGACAATTAAAACATCCAATTTAATTGAGTAATTAAGCCAGGAGATGACTTCCAAGCCAACATATTTTCCTGCTCCCCCCTAATACCTGCTTCACCGAGCTTCCTCTACTCGCTTTCCTCCTCGTAGCTTTCTCCCCAGTCATTTGTTGCTTATTAGAGAGTCCCTCTGTCAACCTTGTCCCATCTTATTCTCACCCAATTACAATCTAAATGAACCACAGGACTGCTTAACTTGCTTTGCCTCTTCCCATTGTTTAATTTGTGATGGTAACAAACTCTGATTAGTTTTCCGCAAAAGGTTCATGAATTAAGCACTCAAGGCCAAATTAATCACCATTCACCATGGTAGATAAATGGGCAATATTCAATGTTTCATATGGATCCCACTGACAACAATAACACCTCTGTGGAAAGAAGAATACTCAGTGACAATGACTGCATATTTTCCAGACTGTGGTATTTTCACTAGGGATGGCTGTGCATCACCAGCCAATAAAATGTCACTTACTGACCGAGCTAGCTGAAAACCTTCAGATGCAATGTTTGCACCAAAGCAATTTTCACTAGTAGCATATGCGTTCCAGAGGTAAAACTGGGCCAATTTGAGTAAAGTCATGGTCTCAACGTGAAGAGCAAAGACGCCACGATAAAAAGTTTGCCAAAGAGGGAGAAGGATGAGTGGAAATAACGGATGGACGAAACGGAAGGAGAGGTGGAGCAAAAGATAAAAACATAATATAGGAAAAAATTAAAAAGGAGAAATTGAACAAAGAAAGTGAAAAATTTAAAGTGGGAGAAGTAACCTGCCAATGGGTGTGGAAACAGACAGACAATCTCAAAGAGCTACACTGATCATCATCCAAGGAAAAGGAGGGCAAAACAGAAAATGAAACGCAATTGCCCAATTTTGACAGTGGATCTAGTTTAGCATACAAACAGGCAGCAGATAATTAGTCTCAAGAGGGAAATCAGCACACACTGTGGGAAAAAAGCTCAATATTAAAATAGCTGCCTTGAAATGGCAGGGCAGACACATTACAAGCCTAACTGTCTGCTGGTGGAGATTTTCACCCTCAATTTACTAATTCATCACTTTTATCTCCGGTAAATATGGAGTGATATATTTTAAAAGCATCAATCAGCTCCAAAAAAATAAATCAATGTACTAAGAAGGAGCATCAGTACTCTATGAAAACATGAAGATTAAAAATATCTATGATTAAAGCCTAAACCATAGGCTGATAACTTCCTCCATCACAGTCTGAAGACAACACAATATGCTAACAGACAACTGCTGGTTGGTAAAACCTGCCCAGGTTATGTGGCGTGAGGGAGCTCAGACTGAAGCCATTAAATGCCAGGCATTAGTGAGATATAGCCCTGCATTTTGCTGATTCCCGAGTTGTGAATAATGTTCTTGTCAATTATAGTATATTCTGTCAGCAGTGCTGAAGAGCCTTTCACTAAGCAATACACCTTATCTTGGTATGCTGATGCTGTCATCCAGACATACACATAACAGGAACACACAAATATATTTACACACAACATGCAGAGAATAAATGATAGCACAGACAGGCACAATAAACTGCACATGCAAAGTGTGACGACGCCTCCTGTGTCTATTCTCTGCTTGGCCTGCTTGTGTGTTCTCCGTTTGCAGGCAGTGGGCTGGCAGTGCGGTTTGTTAGTAGGGTTGGGTACCAAACTTAGTACTTTTAAGGGTGCCAAACAAATTATGTAGGTACGACAGAGTGCCGATTAACATGAAATCAATCAGTGCCAAATGTTGGTACCTGAGAGCGCATCTGGGTGAGAGAATAACTTCTAAAGATCATAGAGAGAAAGAGAGAGTGAGATTTGTCACTCCTGCAGCTTGTTCATGTCACAGAGAGTCAGGGCAATGGTGTGCCGAATGCGGTCGCAAGTGTGGTTACACTTTTTAAAACTCTACGCAGACAACACTCGCCGCAATATTTGTAATGCAAAGGTGGCCAGGGCAACAAGTCTAACCTGAGGAAACAAACACAAAAAACATCTAAAAGCTGAAGAGTGTACCATGTTTGATAGCCTGAAAGCTAAGTCCCCCTCAGCAGCCGCAGCTAACATTAGCAGCACACCTGCAGCCCTCCATGGACGTCAAAACTTTAAATGAGGCAGTGAAATTATCGTTATTACATAAATGGTGCAGTACCCAAAAAAAGGTAAGGTACCGCATTCTACCTGATCTCAGTCACAGTATGACAGAAAGCACTGGTTGCTGTTGCTCTAACATATTTAGCCCATCATACACATCATTAACAGTCAAACACACTGCTGATGTGAAGAATTGACTGCCTGCCACAATCATGTCCCATTATCATCTTGTCTATAACAATGACTCTGAGACCTGACTCCCATCAGTGAGCAGGAAATTAAGTGTCCTAACAGAGAGAAAATGGCCTGGAAAGTTGCTAGTTTGAATATCCTAAAATCTAGATGTTGACAGAAAAATTAGACTCTCCTCCCTTCACGACAATCAAGGGACTCTAGAGAGGCACCTAAGCCATAATTATTCTTGTACAATGGTCATCAGTAGATGAATGGTTGTACAAGGGCAGTTTCCACATAATGTATAGACAAACGTTTACATTTACAGCATAAGAGAAAACCCACACAGAAACAAGGGGAACCAAAGAATTAAGCACAGAAAGACCCCAGTGGACTGCAGGGCAGTATGACTGATCACAAATCCAGGACAAAAGTACTTTGTCACTAGGACGTAAAGCTCTGGAGACAAATATTAAATTGAAATAGGTCCAGTGTATGTAAATCCAAATCCATGATCTCAATCCATTGTTTTTCATCATCTGGTGTTCCCATAAACTTCCTGTGACTGCATACTGAATATGTTTTCTGACAACATATGCTTATGTTTTTTTTTGCAATTTGCTCTCAGTGCAGAGCTAATCTTTCTGTTTGTTTTTATCAGCCCCATCCCCGTCAATGCCGGTGTCCATTTCTTTTCTATATGCACATATGTCAGCATCAACATCTGTGAGGAGAGCCAGAGTATAATAAAAATGCCTGTCATAGAAACACCTCACATTGCGTTTTCCATCAGGATGATTGTTACAGCAGCTGAATTATAAGAAGCAGGTGAGGAAAGCACACATATCTAGAAAAGCAATTATCCCCAAGAAGGCTACAATTCTGCACATAAGATGTTAAAAAGAAATCAACTAACAGAAATCCAGAGGTACAAAATAAAATAAAAAATAAAGAAACGCTTGATATGCTGAATACTAAACATGAACTACAGAAATCCTCTGGGGTCAGGTTTAGGTCAAATAGAAGCAAGCACAGAGAACTCTGCACTGCAAGCAGAGAAGCATTGCTTCACTGTGGAGATGAAGACAACACATAATAATGGGCCAAATGCTTCAGAGGAAGTCACTTGTCAAATAGAAAGCAGTCAGCCCTGGAAATATTGCTGTTACAGTAACTTGCACACAAATCGCTCAATCTCACCATCATGCACTACACTACACAAAACAGCAGGCAAAGAAAAACGTATGTGAATGCTTAGGCCATACAAAACATGGATTTAAAAAAATAAATAAAAAAAGACTTGCAGCTACATGATAACACCTTACACAACAACTCAAACTGACTCAAACGTTTGAAGTGCGAGATGGAAAGGCCGCCAGGAGTAAAAGAAAACAAAGGATGTAAAGCAAACATTGCTGGTTGCCAGAGATAAATTTAACAGTCGAGACCATCTTCTCTACAACCAGATGTACCTTCACCAACCAAGAACTTCTGACAGCCACAGTCCTTCATCGCAGTGACAACAATCATTACAGGATTGCTGTGACAGATGGCATGTAATACTGAACTAAAATTCAGTTTCATCATTACTTGTAGTGGGCATTTACATATAACTGGAGCTTGAATAAAAATACAAGAAGACAAAAAAAAAAAAAATACACAATTCTTGGCAATAAACTGCAGCAGAGCAAAATATTTATCAGTATCATGTATATGGTCTAAAATCAATACAGACGGGAAACAATTAACCAAACACACAGCAAGAGCAGCAAATATTCCAACACCAAGTATAATGGTCGCTCACAGAAAACAAAAGATGTAAACTTGTAGGATAGCATTACATCTTTTGATTTATTCAACTCAGTATTGGTACAGGTATCATAATTATGGCTGTGGCAGCTGTAATTTACATGGTTGAGCGGATTAGTCATTAATCGTCAAGTTACTGGTATGATGCCCTGCTACATCCCTCTGCTAAAGTCTCAACAGCCAGACTTATTTGGGGTTTGAGAGTCAGGAATGTGACTGATCGTCTTTATAGGGCATCAACTGTCTGAGCAATCACTGCAGTGTAAAACAACCTGAGGCCCAGGCAAAACAAGCATTACTTAATCATTTCTGACAGGGGACTGAACATGGTTGACAGCTGAATAATTATTCACCTGACACATATATTTTTCAACTTAAAGAAGGGTTGTCACTTGAAATGAGTGATTTTCGCTGCTTCTGCTCGTTGTTTGTTGAGTTGGTAAAAAATGGTAAGACGTGGTGCAGTTGAGTTTTACACTATGAATGAAAAATTCTCCTTTTTTTAAAACTAGGCTATACTACTATTTTCTCTCAGACGGAGTCAAATGCAACTGAATAGACAAACACATGTCTGTCAGTCCCACAGCCGATTTGTCGGATCTCGCGGCATTCACAGACAACTGAAATTTTTAAATCTGACATGCCTTCAAACTGGTCCTCTGAGGAGAAAAGAGCAATAAATGTGACACAGTAACAAGTTGAATTTTTCAGATTGTCACAGTTATATCATCATCATCAGAAGCCTTTTCCATTACAGGCTGCCTGGTCCATTTTATGAGAGCCATTCAGATTAGAATTACTTTCCAGCAGCATTTCCCAGCAATCAGAAAACCAAAGTGTATGCCAGAATAACAGCGGAAGAAAAGAAGAAAAAAATAATTTGTCATGGAGCACAACATGGCATATTTTGAAAAATGCTGTTTGGTTTGAACACAGTAAGTGTACTCACATTGATCGATGTTCCCGTCTGCTTTCCCCTTCTCCTGCAAACAGAGAGCACACACAAAAGTGGTTATTACAGGCTCGAGGACTGAGACAAAAACAGCCCTTTCTGCAGCTTTTCGCGCACCATTGGTTACTCTGCCTTTTCCTCTTTTCTGGGTTCAGAGAAAGACGACGACAGAAAACAAAAAGGTGAACCGACAGAAAGAGAATGAAAAATAAAAGAACAGAGAGAGAGAGGGGGTAAAAGAGAATATATGGTAGTGTCAATTCAATCACCCTAATTGGAAATACACGTCCCCTACAGGCTGCAAGATGGCAGTTGTCACTATATTGTGCTGGAATGTTATTCAGGATGTCAAACAATTGATGCCACAAGGATTGACTCTGATTTATTTGTCAGGCCTAGCTGTGAGTATGATATTGACATGCAGCTTCAAATGTATCTAAATAAATGTCACTTTCATTCATGGCTTTCCAACTACTCTATGCGTAAATGTGGTTGGATGTCGGATTGGAGGACAGTCATGTCCAGCTGTGAGGTAGACAAATATAAACTTTCAAAGTTAAACAAAAACATATTTGCTGTATCAAAAAGTAGTCAGACTTTATCCACTGAAAATCATAGGAATGAACAATTTATTGGTGACCAATATATTATTGGCTGGTAACTAAAGATTTAGAAATTAGGCAAGGCAAGTTTATTTATAGCGCACATTTCGACAACAAGGCATTTCAATGTGCTTCACAAAAACATTGGAAGCATTAAGACACAGTGTAAAGTGGAAATTTAAAAGCATGCTTAGACAAGTGGAAATGTACTGGCCTTAAGCCATGCTCTCAATGCAATGGAAAGTGTTATTTCTGTACAGTATATGCATAACTGTTTACTACCATTTATGGTTGTGTATATGTAAAACAATAAAACAGTCATTAAATATCCAAGAGAATAGAAATAAAACCAAGCTAAAGTAGGAAAAGACAGGTATAAAATACAAGAATAAAAGTTACAGTGCAGTGCAACATGTGCATAATTACATAATTTAATAGAAGGCAGCAGCAAACATAAAAGACTTCAGCCTTGATTTAAAAGTAGTGAGAGTTGCAGCGGACCTGCAGTTTGTTCCAGATATATGGAGCATAAATTTGCAACAAATTAATTGACTAATTCATGGTATTTTAGCCACTTATCATAATACAATAGTTGGCTGTGGACTAGGGACGCCACCAAAAACTGGTGAATTTTTGAATGGTGATTGTTTACCTACGCCTTGCCTCCACCTCAAGTCAGAATAAAACGGACTTGAGGTTATGTTTTACTAAAGCAGACAATAATCCATAATTGTAACAAAATCCATCAGTAAGAAAGACAGTACGACTAATTTATCAAAAAAAACAGCTGAGCAAAGAGAACATAAACTCTCAGAAATTCAACGTGTTGGACCGCTTTGCCAGCAGTTAACTCGCTGCCCCCCTCTTAGTACTAGGGTTGGCAAGCGAAACTCGGTTCCACATTAAAAAACAAATCCAAAATAACAAGAAATTGGAAGCAACAAAAATCCTGGTGCCGCGTTACGGCTGGGACCCTGTTTTATTCCGTCCTTCGCACAGTTTAATACCAAAAGTTTACAGATTTCCTAATTTTCAGGTTCCTTATTATCATTGGGTTCAAATCTATAAGTGATATTTGACTCCTGCCACTCTGTGCTGTGACGGAGCAGACAATTTCAGTTTATAATTACAATGCCCGGCGTCCGACTAATATGGACAGAACGCAAAGTATTAATGTTTTTTTCAATTATTTAACGTGGGTGATGATACGGAAAAATGTACTTAACAGGTTTTATTTCTTTTCTTTTTTTTTTTTTGTTAAAGCTAAACACTGTTGAGAGCGGTGGGCAAGTGTAATAGGTATATGCCCGAACACCGCGTAACACGGACTACCTCGGCAAGCCTATTGTGCGCTTGTTAGCTACTTATCCCTTGTACTTGTTACAGCACTTGTGAATGTTTCTCAGCATATATGCATCCGAACTTGAGACGCAATTTCACGCAAACTTGCAAAACAAAGGATTGATGTGCCATTTAAAAATAGAACAGAAGCAGGACTTCCAATGCAAAAGCACTTCTGAAGCAGCCAATATGCGGCAGTAATTGAAGTGTTTTGACATTTTGCATTCTTGTCCCTCAGTGTGGATGTCACCGGTAATGAGGCTCAGTGATAAAACATGTGTGAGTCTGCAAGGCCCTTTTGGCTTCCCAGGAGACTAAGAGCTTCATGAAAAACACAGCAGTTTTAGTGCCTCCTGTCATAGCCTCCTCCTTTGTCTCTACATCTCTATCCCTCTTCCTTTCTGCCATCTGTCCATCTTAATTGCAGACGTGCTTCCTCATGATGGCAGGATAAAATTGAGTGTGCTCATCAGCACCGCCTTCCATCATCTGGAGTGCCGCTGTTTGATCAATTGATTAGAGAATCAAACCAAGCATAGAGGTGAAAGAAAGGCTGTGTGCTTCTTTCTACAAAAAAATACTGTCCTCTCTTTAACATGGCTCTCTAAGGTTCCTCTTGTCACTTTCCTTTATACATTCAGATTTAGGGGATTTCAAATCAAAATAATAATTGAAGGCAACTACACTCACACGTCACTTGGTAAGGTACAGTAGATTAATTCACAAACAGTTGATTAGGAATCAGTTTGTATTTTAGTCTTGCACTGCAACAATTGCATTTACACTTTCAGTGGATGAAGAAAACTAAATAATAATCAGAATTTCCTTTTTGGGCAAATAGGGCAAACCCACTGGGTTTCAATTACGGGGGATCTGATGCTTTTCTCTACCATAACTCCTCTTTGTGATAGAGGCTGATTAGATGGCTGTATTTTTACAGCCCAGTGCAGTTAGGATTATGCGATAAGATTATGAAAACAAAAGGGTTGCAGAGAGATGCACAATATGGAAGACAGGAGATGCAATGGCTACCTTCTAACCTCTTGAGCCTGAGGCTGTTTTTGTTGATTCCACTTCTATGGCATAGTCCCTACATGTCTCAGGCATGTCACATATTGTGTATTGAACTACCTCAACCTTCGAGCAGCAAGTCGTACGCACTGAAGGAAAAAGATGTGCCTGCCATGTTCTTTACACCTAATATATGTATAAACACGCAAGAGGAAATGAAAAACGGAGTATTATTGCGCTTATGCCAAGGTCTCCAACCACAGGAATATAGGGTGTGCTAATATCGTGATATAGTCTTGGTACTGTGATCTGAATTAACATAAAACACCTTCCAAATTTCACAGTGGCATAATGTCATTGATGTCACAGTCTGTTTCAAGTTTGCCTACTTTATTGTTTTTTGTCGTAGCAAGCAATAGAGTTTAAGTGTACAAACTCAAAAAGATTGTTATAGCCTCTTGAAAAACTAGTACAAACAAATCCCTTAGTGCCACATGCCTCCATCTTGGATGCTATTTAAGCCCACACACAAAACAAGAATATGACATTGCTGCCACAAAGACTGACATTTTGTGGGAATACAATTTCAACAGCAGTGCAATTTTAAGCCAAGATAGGTCCGTTACAAAGTGTGCTTCAATACGCTGCTCCCCTCGTCTATGTGTTGCTATGGAGGTCCTCTTCATTCAAGCGCCCATTTGTTTAGATGTGGACACTTACTCTCTCTGAATCTCTCTCTGACTCTCAATTCCAGTCAACAAAACGCTCTGCTAAAATTAGCTGCCTGTACGCCAACACAGCATTGCAATTTAAATACTTTTGTAAAGCAGCACCTTTTTATCAGTTATTGTGTGATACGAGGAGCTTATTGGTACTTTGACCTTTATAAGATACTGCCTGATTAGGATGGAGGCAGCCAGGAGGAGGAGCAGGAAAGGAAAGCTGAATCTATCAGTGTTTTCACAAGAGCCTTTCTACATTAAATATTTATTCCCTGATGTCTGTTGCTTGGAAAGAAGGGACTTGTCTTATCCAACAGTAATTTGTCAGTGCACCAACAAGCTACTTAATGCGCTAAATGAAAAGGAGCCAAAAGAAGAAAAAAAAACATTGGCAATGTATGCAAGTGGCAATACCTTCACGTATAACTTTGATTAATCCTAAAATAGAAGTAAAACCTAACAAATTCTATCTTTTTCCCTGCATCATTAGCTGGAGTGGTTTCATATTTCCAGTAATGTTTACTGGCACGATCTGTCCTCTAAACAGCTTCATTTATTTTAATGTGTCCCTAGCTTCTAGAGAAAAAGTGTTAAACAACAGCTTCACTAAGTTTTACACTTTTATATGCTACCCAGATACAGCGCTTGTTAAATAATGTGCGAATCACCAAGGCACGCATTTGTTACTAACATGCAACCACCCTTCCCTTACTTTTCTGTGGAAAGAAAAAACAAGATCAAATAAATTACATTTTCTTTTTATTGTCGTGTACTTTTCTATCATAATTATGTCAGCTTCACTACATAGAATAAGTTGTTTTATGGCATACCAGTTGGATTACACTTAAGGTGTCACATTTTATGTACTCCAAGATGTCTTTATGAACAACACCCACCTTACACCCTACTACCCGTTTTTTTTTCTTATTTATGGATACAACACTTATTTTTCAGATCGAGATTTTACAACAGCTCAAGATCATACGCAAAAATCCCTCATTGTACTCTTTCAGCTACTATGCGAAGGACTAATGTAAATGGCTGATGTTCCTTTCTGTTTTAACACATTGTAGGTACGTCAGTACAAGACCGCAGGTACTCAAACGTACCAGAGGGTTGTGCCGAGTACAGAAAGTATCACCTACCACACTTTAATTAAAGTACAGAAAGCAGTACTATTGCTTCATATAATGGTAACCATTGCACATGCTCTGTATGCCTGAAAGGTTTTCTTCATATTTGAGTACAAACTCTCAAGGGAAAGCCTTGTTGTTGGACTGTAACAAAATAAAAACTGAAGCTCTGTACAAGTCATAATCAAAATGTAAATGTAGTTTTGGGTAGCCCCACTACTGAACATAAAAACAAAAGAGAAGATCCTGCATTCAGGGAGAGAATGCTATTTTCATTCTTTTCGTTTTGTTCCTGCATTTATTTTCGATTCATTCAACGCATAAACCTATTACTCCAAAACCTTACATCCAATAAACACAATTCCTTCTTTCTCTGTTACTGCAAAACCACTTAATCACTCCACTATGTTCCCTCTTCATATAGAACACTCCCAAACCAAATTACAATCTTAATGTCAAATATGCAGTATATAAAAACTCTACATGTTAATCAGTGTTGGCTGTCGATATGCTGTGACAATTCTCGACACCAGCACAAGAATCTGGAACCAAGACTGCCACTGCATCAGCCACAGTACAGCTACACCACAGCTACACCTGCCCCATCATAGTTAAATGTTAAGAGTGTTTGCGCATAGATGTCTTAAGGTGTGTAGATGGTTTAAAATGGCATATACTGATATGTATATCCTGGCCATCGAACGAGGTGGGAGACGAGACTACACTAAACACACGTTACTCTCAGCCGCATGCACAAGTGTTTAACCACAGGTGTATAGTACTAGTTTGTCCCCCAATAATGAAATCAGATTCAGTCAGCATTTCAGTTAACACCCAATATTTCATAATTATTTTTGTAATCTCTGTTACACCCCTAACATATTCCATTGTTCATCTGTTTACATGCTTTGGAGGGATTTAAAAAAAAAAAAAAAAAAAAAAGTCTGGCACAACTTGTACATTCCCAAAGGCTTTGAGAATGCATCCTGCATAATCATGTGAATTCATGGATTCGCAAGATTCACCCCAAGGTCGACCTTAAATTCTGGTGGCAATTGACAGCTTTTTAAGTTTCAATTCTGGCCAGATAGACGGGGGGAAGAATGCCTGGGAATTTGTTTTTTGCGTCAAGGGATTTCAGGGGACAGAACCACCAGGGCAAAATAACATTCCACTGCCTGCTGCCAACTTGGCAAAACCCAAAGTGAGCCAGACTTAGAACAGACCAGGGGGTGTACATGCTTCATTTCACAAAGAACTAGGACGACCGCGGGGCTGTGTGGTATGTGTCTGTCTGTGCGTATGTCTTTTTGACAACCTGTTAGGGCTTTATGTTTCTGTTATGCAGAGAACATTTGTTAAAGTCTTTTTCCCTCTCTTTAGCCCGTGAATCTCTTGTGTGCCATCATGACAAATGCAACCAGGCAATCTCATGAGTGTTCAAGCAATTATCTCAAAACTGTTGTATACAGATGAATAAACAAAAGGGGTTTGTAAGTAACCACAGCGACTCTCAAAAGGCCAAAGCACCATTGGCCTGCGTCCCTTTCCAGTGGTGAATTATAGCTCATAGTTTGTTGCACATCTTCCAGCACAACTACCAGCACTGCAGGTGTGCACCTCATTGTGCATAATGTCCGCAATGAGTGGTTACTGTCAGTCAGTGTCCCTCGTGTCCCCACACCCCTCGCATCCCACCTCACTGAGACGTTTGCCCCCCACCTACCCCCATTCCTTGGTTTAATTTTTTTTAATATGTTGGAAGTGAATACCCTGACACATATAGAGGAGCTTTGCAATTAATAAACGTAAAATATGTACAATTTCTACATTAAAATGTCTTAGAACGATATTATTGTTATATATTTTGGTGAGTTCTGTACTTACATTATTCCAACAAAACGCCACCAAACTCAGTCTTTTGTTATTGTTTTGATTAAGAGAACCTTAGTTAATTATAAATTGTACATTCAAGTAAATCAATTAAGGTGAATGTCTCTTTTTGATTCATTTCAAATCTGTTCGCTGAGGTATAAACGAAAGGTATTCAAGTTTCATTTATACTTATGTTTAACTTTACTTTCAAAGTATTGTTCGGAGATATTCCACTCTTACATTCATAGAAGACTCACAAAAAAAACTGTTGAACGCATGAGTTGATCAGATAGATTTCAATAAGCATTTTCATCTTGATTACATGTATATGGCTAATGCTAGAAATTACCACGAACACACATCTATTTAAACACTGCCAACTAGACCTGTCTGTTACCACTTAACCTCTTCCATTCAATAGTTTGGAATCCCTGCTGAATCCCATGTACTAATAGATTCTGCCTTTAAACTGGGATGACCAAACGATGTCTGTGATTTTCACAGAGAAATTGTTAACCTCTCATCCTCACTGCCTGCCCATTTCTCCTTCTGTCAATTTATTCCTCTAAAAAGTGAGCAGAGAAAGAGAAGAAGTGACAGATAAAAATTTCTCAATCACACAAGAGGTGTGCAAGGTAACCTCAAGGATAAAACGGAGGTCCACCCTCACATATAAAGATCAAATCTTTTCACATGTTGGCAAACAATGGTGGCAGGGTTATATTAAACTATGTTACAGTATTTATAGCATAACATTTATTCCAATCTTCTAAAATCAGGAGCTAATCTTTAAAGAAGGTTTTCCATAAGTTTGTTTCAGAGTTGCTATAAAGTTATGAAGACATCTAATCTGTATACTGGGCTTTTATATCTCAAGTGAGCCCTGCAGTGGCGATTTGGAGGTCATCACATTTTGGGCAAGAGATGATAATTGCACACTATTACTAAACACAAACTTCATCATTTTGTTTCAGATATTTTTCACACCGATGCTTTTAATATATGTTGCGATCAAATAATGGCATCTTAATCTTGCACACTAACACAATCCTGTGTGTATTTTAAGATTGTATATTGTTTTGTATTGTATATTGCAAACCCAGCTGTTTACCAATACCATAACTCTAAATGTTCAAAAGTTGCTGTGTTGCCTTATGCAAGAACACACTCTTGACTGGGGTAATCAGGGTTCTCAGAATAATTAGCCTAAAATTTTCACTGACATTAAAAAGAAGGTGAAGAAAAACAAAACGGTTTCTGCATCAATTCAAGTTTTTTGTTTTTTTTATATGAAAGTTTCAAACTGATGATAATGAGCCAACCACTTTAACGAGTCTATGACTATATCCTACAGCAGTTAGAGGTATAGTCAATGTTCCCTCTAATTTTTCATGTGTCAGAGCAAACACACAAACTCGGTGAGCAGTCCCTTGGACCACTGTGAGCAACATCAGACATGTGCACTGTGGTCACGCCAGCATCGCATCCATCAAAGTTACACGGTTTATAAAAAGAATCAAATTACAGTATTTACATTTCTGTTAGAATACTTTTAATTAAGTGCTTTATCCCACTTACAATGAAAATGACAAAAATCTTGTTCATGACTTGTGTAGTATGTTAACGCTATTGGAAGTATAAATATTTAATTTTAGCTATGGCAAAACATGCCCACCAAACCAAGGCAACTGTAAACTCCAGTTTTGAAAACACACTTAACATTTTTATTATAAAGCTTAGACTTGTATTATAAGTATGAGCCAGTGTGTGAAGCTCCTGCTGTGCACTGGTTGAGAGTCCTGGAACTCTGTCTGCAAAATACAGCATATAATGACATAATTATTTGCATTTCTACTAGTCATACACTAGGGCCAGTATTTAATGATCAATATCCATGAATGAAAATGGTAAATAAATAATACTCGATTAACACAAATCTGATTGAGGACATAGATTTCCCCTTATTTTTCCTGAGTGTCCTTCTCACTTCTCAAATGGTTTCACACTTTGTCCCAGTTTAAACCCCTGCCTGCTTCTTTCACATTTCTTTTTTACTTTGGCATGGTGAGGGGATGTGCCGCTGCCCGTTCGTTTCGCCATTATTAGAAAGGGTCGACATAAGCAGCATCATTAGCGTGTCTTCCATCCACATCGGCTACACCGCTTTGCGAGCTAAAACACCGGTGGCTGCACGTAAGAACCAGGGTTGCCAGATTTCGCGAGACAAATAAGCAACCAGACCTTATAAAACAAGCGACCACGGTCAGATTGTCGACGGGAGGGCCAAAGCATGAATGAAAAGATAGGGTTTTGTAATTTTTTTTACTTTTCATTCAATAAATGCGTTTTTTTTTTTATTTTCAGTTCAGTCTGGAGTTTTATTTTGTGCGCAGTGTAGATTTTCTGTGCGCGGAGACCGTGTCAGCAGTGCGCAATTGCGCAGGCGCGCAGCTTAGAGGGAACATTGGTCACCGTATATCAAAACTAGCATAGTGTGTTTTCTAAAATGAGCTAACGTTAGATAGCTAGTAAGCTAGCTTGTTTGACATCAGAACTCACACTGAGCTAACATTTAAATATGAATAACGTTATGTCACATACTTTCAAGTTGACTGTAACGTTAGTCATTTAGGCTACATAACGTTATACATAGTTATTAATGTAGCTAGCGTCACAACGTGTGTCTTAAATGTTTGATAATTAACAACTTACCCGCTATCCTGTCTTTCCTTAAGCTAGTTGTGAAGGCATTTGTTGGTCGATAAAAGTGAACTGACGAGCGCATTTTCAGTGGAAATAATCACTATCGATTAAATTCAAATCAGTTGTGTCCTAACTATAACTAAAATTAAAAAATGCCTGAAATAATGGTAGAATACTTTATTTAACCACCAATTTTAGTAAAGTTTGTCGCTCGTATAAATCGACGTTTTTTCAACGGATTGACAAACCATTGGACCAACCGCCGGTTGACGCTCAGAGGCAAAGCGACACAATCAGCGTCATTCCACAGACTTTTGATTCAAACAGCCAATCAGAGCAGCGCATCTCCACCTGCCACCCACGTGTATTTTAGTCATCCAGTAGGACATTTGCAGCAGATATTCAATGCAAATTATTTGAATTAGGAGAGTAATAAACCAAATCGTGTTGAAAGTGGTGGTTTATTATTTTTAGAGTAGTTTGGCCCCATCTTTTGGACATTTCGTACAGATTTGACTTGAAAACATAGTTGAGCTTTTAAAGTAAAATAAAATAAACCTTTATTAATCCCTGTAGGGAGATGCAGGTGTCAAAGCAGCAACAGCAATGAGAGTGAAACACAGGATAGGACAGGCAAGAGTTCACAGCACACAAGAATAAAAGGATTTAAAAAATGTAAGTATAAATAAAAACACTGAGTAGCTGAAATTACATAGAAAAATATGAATAAACATAATTGTGAATATGAATAAATATATAGTGCAAGTGTGCCAGAGTCATCCAGTGCAGGTCATAAGTATATACAATGCAGGTCATAATGATGTTGAAGTTTTTAAACTAGAGCTGCTGAATTACAGCATGATTGTCATTATCATGTCTATACATGTAGGCTACTGTATTTAAACAATTACATTAAATGGGAAAAGACAAGAAAAATTTCAATCTTTTTCTGTTTATCAGAATCAGAATCGCTTTATTCGCTAAATGTACAATGTACACAGGAATTTGACTTGGTGGCACAGTGCAATAAAACAAGAAAGTTGTCATGACATTTGAAAATGGGTATACCAATAAGTTCAAATGCACACACTGACTTCTGCCATGCCACAAGAAATAGCAGAGACACCATGACAGGAGTGCACAGACGTTAAGCTGCTAAATTTGGCAACAAATGTGTTTCGTTAGACTATTTTTACACACTTCATTTCTCTTTGCCACCCTGATTTGATTTATGGTTGATATGATTGATTCATATCACTGTAAGTGTTTTTCTAGCTTGATAGAGAGTGAAGGTGATGTCCTCGGTTGGAAAGCAGCACAGTGTGTGTGTGCGTGCATGTGTGTGTGTCACAGGATATTTACCATGGAGTGTGGTTCCTGGGAGGAGGTACGTGACATTGTGGCTGTATCAACGCTGCCTCGCCTGCTGCTCTTGTGCCCTTCAGCCAGCCAGCACCCTGAGGTTCCCAGCAGAGCGGCCATGGCCCAAACACCCAGGCTACCCATGAGTGTCTACCTGAATAGAAAAGTAAAAGCACAATGCACATGGTCTTCAGACTCACTTTGTTGTACAGACTGCAGTTCCCAAAAAAATAAAACAAGTTACACAGCTCTATAGTCCTTTTCATATTCATAAGACATAATCGTTTTTATTATGTTCTGTTATCAATATAATTAAATGAACCATGTCACAGTTGTGTTGTTGTGTATTTTTATGTAATTTTAACTGTAAATCTTGACACCTTATTTGCATTTTAATGACTTTTTTTTTTACTTGCGATTTAAGTGTGTAACAGTCATTTTCAAGCAAGCAAAATGAACACCATAGTGTTGTCTAGAGCCGTGGTTCTCAACCTTTTCTAGTCACGACCCCCCAGAATAATCTAGTTGCTTTTCGCGAACCCCCCCATATATATGTATAGCAGTAGATGCACTGTGTTCTAAAAAGTGTTTTAATGCTTTGCTAATGCTAAACATGTTGGCATATGAATAGGGTAAGCCCCACAACTAAGCAAGTGGACATGTGTGCTGTGAATGGGTAAATGAGCAGGGCTTGATTAGGAGGTGCTTGTGTAGATGTAGCACAAAAACACTAAATAAAATCTAATCTAAGGCAAATTATTTGTACTATGTTATTTAATTTCTTTCTCCTCAACCATCTGGCGACACCCAACAATGATCTTGCGACCCCCAGGTTGAGAACCACTGGTCTAGAGAGACGATAAAGACAGAAATCACTTTCAAATAAACTCATTATGTGTTTAGGAGTGTATGTCATTGTATCCGTTGTATTGTACAGAATTTGTTGCAAAAAAGTCTGCAGGATAAGTGAGACAGAGGAGAGCAAATTTCAGAGTTTAGGGACATTTATTTCCATCGCTATTTCCGTGCATGACATGAGAGAGAAGATGTCTTGGCCTAAAGAAGGCAACTAATGACAGGCTGAAATATGATAACAATAACTCTGTTAACAGCTCCAACTGATTTTGTGTCATTTTCCGATCCTTCTATTACTGTGAAATCCTGTGTTATTTACAGGTTTGTATTTCAAGAGTGCTAACAGAACATGTGCAACTAATACCTGAAAGGACGCACATGCAAACACAGTTACATACAATGGAACACATATCACACTCACATCGAATGATCATGCACACACATACACACACATAAAGACACAGCATACTGTAATACGACTATGTGAACATCAAAGCCCACATTGATGGGGATAATTATCTGTATTACAAAGGACACAGAAAATCTTTTGATGTCAACAAAGAGACAACCCTCTGAAGTCGCAAATGCTGCAGCGTGGATGAACTCAGAAGATCAATTTCACTGCTGTGACACATAGAACCTGACACACACACACAGGCACACACAAACCTTCAGTAAATAATATACAAAGCATCATAGACCTGAAGTATAACCTAAAATAGATAATGACTAGTTCCTTTGGTGAATTGTATTAAAAATGGCAAGCATGCATTTAATGATTAAACATTAAAATGTGTTTTAAATTGTACTGCTTTGCGGGATTTACGCTCAAGAGTGAATAAACCAGCATGCTATTAATTTCAACTGGAATAAGATCACTAAATCAAGTTCATGGGGGGGGGGGGGGTACTGTAATAATAGTACAACCTTACATTAAAATGTAATCAAATACACAAAGACCACAAACTACAGACACATTAAATAGCAGAGTGTTGAATTAGCAGAACAATCTGTCACAGTGGCAACAACCAATGAATATATATCAGCTTTACAAAAATAGTATTTATTGCAGGATGTATTGTACTTGGTGTGTATTGCATTGCACTGGTGTTTCTGATATTTTGTCCACCCTCTGTACTGTAACGTCCTCCAGAAAAACTTGATTTCACTGATTACAATTATTTATTGGCCTCCATCAAAGCACGGACTTCTGATGTGGTCCAATCAGCTGATGTGGGTCTTTATGGTTACACTGTGTGACACGGCAGTTTGTTACGTGTGTGTGTTATTGTACTTGCAGGTAATGTGTTTATTGTTTTTATCGTGGTCTTATACTTTGTTATGTGACTTTATTGTGTGTTTTACTGCAGAACTAGTCCGAAAACAAATTTCCCTTAGGCGGGCCATAAAGTTTGCAATTGAACGGAAACAAGGGCACAAAAACATGTGATGCATCTCAAACACTGCAGGTGTTTATGGTGTAAAATGTCTGCAGCAGCTCTTCAATAGAATATTTAATATTAAAAGGGTGCCGTGATTCACCTTGACCTGTAGGAGCCCTGTCCTGCTAGCTGAAAATGTGTTCTCTGCTTTGCATATCTATTTCTGCTTTTTGCAATAAATAAATAAACACATCTTTTGAAAGATGATATCATATTTATTTTCAACTGTAATAAATAAGGTATTTGTCAATGAGAAAATAATCTTGCTTTTGACTTTCAATAATTTCTGCATTGCACGAAGAGTAAACAGAAACATACAGAAAAACTTTTTTTTTTATACTAACCACCAGTTGTGTTTCGATCCTTATAGCAATACCATAACCATAGAAATAGAAATAGAAATAGAATGTGAGTAGAAGAGACATTCCCATTCAAATCAACATAGCAGGACGGTCAGAGCTGCGGCCATCTTTTTGTGTACCGCTGTAGAACTGTGAGCGTTGTAGCGTGCTAACTCATTCTATTATAATGGCCACTGCCCAGTGCTCAACGCAATTTTCTTTTGAACTAATCAAATGATTATGGCAAACAGCTCAATATCCGTTCCATCCAATTCTACATACTTTCACTTAAAGCTGCATTAATTGATTTTTTGGCCACTTGTGGGCTTTTTTTTTTTTTTTTACACTGAAAACCGTTGCCTGCATCTGGAAATGAGCTTAATAAAAACATAGATGTAAGCAAGAAAAACAACGCAGTGATCCAAAATACGAGAGACCCCCTTCAAATTACATGTAATCATTTGATCGATTATCAACTGACTACATATTATCAGCAAAATGTATATTAAGTATGAAAAGTAGCAGCGCATGCAGGGAGAATTGGCCCCGTCAGTGTCAGTGCTGGAGAATGACTCTGTTTTATTTACTGTATAACAATGCATCATCATTTTAAATGTTAATTATAATACGTGTGACATCGTCTCATCTCCAATGGTCCACTTACTCTCAACTTTCAGCTGCATCTCGCAGTCCTTTTCAGCAAATGAAGGAGTCTAAGCTGTCATAGGCCAGAAAGAAAGATAGTAAGGTGACCTTTCAGCTGAAATTATTTTGTCACATATACCACTTCCAGTTGGTCAAGAAGAACTTCTGCACCTAGAAGCTCATTAAAGGTTTCTAAAAACATTATCTGCAAAGTTACGAGTGTCAATTAAATGTCATGGTGGAAAAAATACAATATTTGCCTTTGACATCATGTGATGTATAATGTTGAAAAATATTGAAATACTCAGGTGCCCCAAAAATGTACCTAATTAGAGTATTTAAGTAAATGCTCTGCTAACCATGCACAATATCAGGTCCTGTCAGTGTAAACATCACTCGACAAGGATCCACAGACATCATTCAGCTAGCTACTGTAGCTTGAGGCTAATGGACCCTCACAGATGAAAGCCCACTCTTGTTAAATTAAACAGCAAATGAGATCTGCCAGTCACTGTCTTAATGTGTTGCCTGGCCTCCTGGCATTGGCCCACACACAGCTAAACACACTTCATACATGAGTACACACACCCACGCACACCGGACACACACTAACACACAAACAGAGCCCTGGGGGTGTGGAATGAATGGTCCATTTTGAAATTCATCAGGAGAGAGAAAGTCTATGAGGGAACCATTATTTGACCAGCATATTAAAAAGCTTAAAGAGACAGAGTGTCCCCTTTGGCAGCTTTGCTCAGATCAGACTGGTTCAGAGAGGGACTTGCATTATAAACAGATTCAATATGCTGAAAGTTAAATACAATCTATTCACATCCCAGCTACCGTCTAGCCCTATGTCTCATTTTTCAGGTTTCTTTCTTCAGAACTTTCCATTTTTGGGACACAAAGTTACTGTTATAGGCACCGAGGAGATCCGTCGAGCTACCTTTTTCAGTCGCTTACTCTCCAGAAGTAAATTTCATTCTCATTTTCTTCATATTCGTTGCAGGGAAATTGCTTTGAAGGCTTTTTATATTATTAACTGAACCAGCCAGTTATTCATTTAAAAACAAGCCTGTAATAACAGGTTTAGAAAGTGAAAAAGGATACAAGACAGGAGGGAATGCACATGCCATGCAGCATTGTAATTTATTTCTGCATGGATTAAAGAATCTGGTTTTGCTGTCTCACACTGGAGCTGCGTTTGGGAAGGGATCACTTTACGATCAGTATGGACTTGAAGAATGATTACAGCCACCAATAACTGTCTCAATGTACATATACAGTAGGCTGTGAGTATTGTGTTAGGATAGACCTGTTGTGTCCAATAGGGAAAAATAAATGAAAAACTTGACTACGACACAAGATTTTGAGTTCCAGTGGTTGTGGTTGGGGAGCTGCAGGACAGGCCAAGACCTGAAGCTTTATGTCTTTTTCTACTATGACACTAAAGGAAATAGTCAGTTTAATCCCTCAAAGCGGCGCTCCGGTACAGTAAAGTGGCATCTGCTCGCCATCACATTTTAAGACGAGGCATTCGGAGCAAGGTGACACCTCACATGCCTTTGAGATGCATCAGCTACATTCAGCCACTGATTTCTTTCTGGGTCGATGTAAAATATTCATTTTCAGCCACTGTTTCATTTTGAATGGCTGCAAAGATTTCCTAATGAATGCATGGACGGACACATTGAAACACTCACACACACACACAGACATACGACAAGCTCAAGTCTGGCCTAATGAAAGTTGCCAAATGTCTATGAACTGCACGGGAACATTTGAAGAGTTAATGTTTGAAATAAGATTCATCAGAATATCCTTTCAATATTGCTCAATACATAGTTATGTGTTAGAGACTTTTTCGAATCTTGTTTTAAGTGGGTAATAACAGCTTTTCACCATCACGACTGACAGTTCGCTTTAGATTAAATCTGGTACCACAGTTAAAAATAGAGATGCTTTATTGAGGCAATTTCTTTCCTAACAAGTCAAGTATTAGGTTACTAACTAAATGTTTATCTCAATATTCTTAAAGGTTTAAACGTTTCTAACTAAACTCATACAATAATAATCCCCTGGACAGCTTCTTCCCACCTATCGTCGCCACAGTCAAAACCTCTGCATCCATCAGTTTTCTGAATATAAAAAAAAAAAACTTAAATGTGCTTTTAACTAGGTTGAAAAATGACTTCTACTAATTTGAGTGTCAACACACGAGTGGGTGAACTTAAACCTGCGGATCTTTTTAAAAAAAATATGATAACGCGCATTTCAAGCAGACATGAAGAAACCCTTTTGGACGAAATTAGAACTGTCTGTCTTTTGGTAGAAAATGATAATTGTATGATTATGTGACTATTTTCAAGACTTCTAAAATAACAACACAAAAGCCCTTTCTTCCTCAGCATGAACAAATACAAAACATCGGGCTGTGCTCTGAAGAGAACAAACAAACTGTCAGGCTGCGGCTAATGGTGATATGTGTCGGCAATATCATGTATGGATCCTAGTGAACATAACACATTCCCCTGGCAGTGATGTTGACTAATGTTTCTTGTTTCTTTTGTGGCAAGGTTTTATACAATTTTCAATGTTTTACTAGGGTGTAGATCAACACATCTATTGATTAAACTGATCCTAAACTATTGGCAAGATTCCCCTTACCCAGCCATTACAAGAATGTAGGTGGGATTAGGCCTTAGGATGCAGTCACTAGCTTTAAATAGCGTTTGTCATGTCCTAAATCCTCACCTTTACTTTCTAACTAAAATGGAAGGACTCTCCGTCTGTATGCATGTCCTTCAATGTTCTCGCCCAACCGTTCATCCGATCAACTTCATAATTGGCACGTGTATAGCTGAGGACCCAAGGAAGTGCGGTGTCAAGTGTGAGCTCTTGAGATCTACGGGACATATTCATTAGTAATTGTCTCAACAACTTTTCGTCCGATTGACTTCACTCTTGGCAGGTGAAATGCGCTGAATCCAAGGGAGCGCAGTGTCGAGTGTTAAGTTGTTCGGATGAGCGGTTTTTGAGAAAAACTGCAAGCAGCAACACCGGAGGCCAAGCATTCGGCACGCTCCGAACATGCATGTTTTGAACGAGCACTGTATAAGTATACATGATATGCTGATCTTACACTGACGTCAAAAATTGAAAATGCAACAAACAAAAAACTAAATGTTTTAATTTTGTTTTTATTATTATTTATTTATTTTTTCTACCAGGATGATGACAAAATCATCTTCCCACTGCCCACAGTCTCTTTACATGTTTGACTTGATGTTCCATTAACAAACCTTTCAGAAATCATTCAAAAAGTCTTTGAGTATACTTTGTTTTTTAAGTGTAAACACACTGCATAGCTAAAATCTTGTTAAAATTAATTAGTAGTATGATTATTGTAACCATGACAACAATAATCCCCTAATCTTAACGAAGTAGTCATCTTGCCCCAAATATATATATATGACAGATGATGTTGTCCTGCAGATAGGGGCATTTCATTTGGAGGACTTGTTGAGCTGTAGCGAACAACAGCAGTCGTGCTAACCTTGAAAGTTTGGGACAAAATTGACAAAAAAAAAAAACTAAACACGATTTTTGCATATACAGTACAATTCACAACATGGAATCGATATGACCAGGCTAAAATAGGACTTAATGAGTCTGACTAAAAGGACTTTTCTTTTGCCTCCAGCTATAAATTTGCATGTAAATGAAGACTGCATGCAGCCCTACAGCCTCTCTGTAATGGCAGCATGGGACAGCCTCTAACTGAGCTCTGAGACAAATTCAAGTGATCAGGCTGAGCTCTCCTTCCTGCTCTCCGTCCCAGCTCTGTGCTCCAGGTACGCTTTGCTGTCACAGTTACAAATGACACATGCAGTTCCAGTACGACAATCAGTCCCCACTCAGCAAGCTTCCTCCCTGCAAGTTGCTGAGTATTTAAAATTATTACAAAGGAGGGCGGGAGAAACAGAAAAAAATAACATCTGTGAACGCTGAACTCCACATGCAGAATCTGTAATGTTCGTAGTTCACCGCTCTAAAGTTAAATATTTAGCATATGAAGCAATCTATTGAGCTACTGACATCTAGGTATTTTTAGAAAACATTCCTTTGTTAATGAGAAGAACGCTGTTTTTAAAAGAGTCACGCAGCTTCGTTAAACCTGCTACCGTTTAAAAGTAGAATGTAAGTATTTGCTGTCAATCATTTTGTAAAAGTAGGTGTCCCTTTTTTTTCCCCCAAATGTTCTATGCCCCATTTTGGAACAAACCTCTCGAGCTGCTGCTTTGAGTGCTGCCTCAAACTCATGCTCCTCTTCAGTTAAATCTCTGCTATCATCCTGCGGCTGCCGACCTATCTGCCTGCACTCAGGGTTCAAACAGCCCCTTCCTCAGACAGATGTCTACGTAGCATGAAATAGAGCCACCAAGGGGATCGCCTTTGCCCAAGATGTTTCTGCGACGCTTGCATGCGGCAGTGATTCATTCGTCTATGTTTCATTCATTCGTGTTCCTGTGTGGTTGGGGAAGATACTGAAGGGACCAGGGGTGTCAATCTGTCTGTCAGCCAGGCATCAGGATCACACGCGTGAACCCTAGTTATCTTCCGGACACTCCAGGTGAACAGGATACACATCCTTTCAGTTCCCCCCCCCCCCCCTTTTATTATTTTTTTTATGACAAGCTATGTGATAAATCTCAGGGCGTTTTTGAGTGGTGTTTCCCAAAAGGAATTTATTCAGCACAGGCCCGGAAAGATAAGGTTATGAACTGTCATTCACCGCAGGGTAAAAGGCTTATAAGCACTGCCCCTAGGAAAGGAGACGGGGTTGACATCTCAACAGTTAAAAGCTGACAGGCCTCATCCGCCAAGGATCCAGACAGCTCGCAATTTAAAAGATCTTACTCAGACAATTTGGAACTAATTAAGAAAGAAAAGATCTAATTAATGATGAATGTTAGCAGTTGGAACGAATATCCAGACATTTTAGACTTTGTGTAGCTGTGTTTGGCTCTCATCATCATCTTTTTAAGCAATAGGCAGCTATTTTCAGCAAAAAAGTCTCCGATAGACCTACTTTACACTTCCTGTCCAGCAACAAACCACAGACAGAAAGAGTTACCTACGAGCTGGTGAACATAGTGGAGCATTTTTAGTAGCTCACAAACCAGATTTCTAAAACAGAAACAGGAAAATGAATATTGGATTCATCGGTCAGGTCTCAGGAAATACAACTTCAAATTAATGCTAATGTTGCTCTATACCTGCGGGACGTGTTAAATGGGCAAATGCCGACTTAATGAAATGACAATATAAGCTGTTTTCAAAATGTTCTGCTGCTCAGGTGGCCACAATGATAGCATCATCTATAAATAATGTATATTTTACATTTCTGCCAAACATTTTCAAGAGCATGCTTTAGAGTTCTATACTTTTTCCCCCATTGTTCCAAGCGGCCATGGGTTTCCATTCATTACTAATATGAAAATCAATTAGCAGGATCTTGAAATGTGTCCAAGGAGATTGATTACGCAAGATAAAGCATAAAGACACAGAATATCTTTTATCATCAAGTCATTTCATTAAAAGACCAAAACCAACAAAGCGCGAGTTCATCCCTCAATACTTTCTGACATCTAACACACATGTCATAAGCATATGCTCTCAATCATTTCCAAAAACAGCTAGGCACTGTAGTTTTTAGCAAACGCTCCTCAAACAGGAGTAAATAGTCAATTTGTTGGGGTCCATTTTCAGCCAATAATTTTGTGCTCTAGCGAGTATTTTAGCAGCAGGACGGGGATTGTGGGATTGACTCCAAATTAAAAAGAGTTAGCATGATCATGAGTGACATTATCCTTCATTACCAGGTTCATTACCATGCTTATGGTAATGAGGGATCCAGTCCCTCAGTGTTACGGTGCAGCTCATTGATGTTTTTAAGAGTTTTTGGACAATAACGGGGGTCTATGGCACAGAGGAATAAGCTATCAGGTATTGGATTCATAAACAATACTTGTTAGTAGATCAATTCAGTGTTGGTTTCCATGGGATTTGTTGACAAAACATTTATTTATTATTATTTTTTTTTTAATATCGTTATCCTTCAAGAAAGTCTCTACTAATGGCTCATTTTTGTACCATATTGAAATGAATGGAAACCAATGGCTGCCTGAATGGCAGTAAAATATATTTAAAAAAGCACTGTGGTTTGTTAAATGGTTAGCTGTGAAGTTAAGCATTTCTGAGTTGCAGTAATTGGGATAAAACATGCGAACCATTTTTATTTAAACAGTATGCAGGGAATTAGGTGAAAAGAAAAGAAGAAAAAAATTAGAAAAAGGGGAGAAAAGTCGAGCAATTTGTAGACACAATACAACTCTAACATCAGGCATGAAGCAGACGGACACACACAAAGAAACAGCAAACAGCAGAGCAAATAATGTGAGCCACAACAAGGGCGCCATTAAAGCAATTAAAATATGTGACAAAAAACATATGGCAGCTGTGATAGAAAAATTAATGTCTTGGTTTTGCTGAGGAATAACCGCACGCATGCCTTTTCAAACTGTATTTACTTTAAATGTACTTTTCAGAGAGAAAAGCAATGCGCCAGCCTCCCTGAGAAGGCACAGTGACCTCGGAAAGAACACAATGCAGGTTATAGTGCGTTAGCAAGACCAAATATCCTTATCAGCTTGGCTTCTTCTGCATTACCTCAGAATTAATCATTGTCTGACACTCTCTATTTGCCTTCAGGCTGTGAGGTAGAAATAAGACCCCATCTCGAAGCTGGTGAGCGGAAGAATAAGAGGCTCCTCCTTTCTGTGTCACACTCTTGTCTCCCCTTCTCCCTCTTTACCTTTCTCACTAACACTGATATTGACTTTTGGATTTTGGCTTTTTCCCTGTCAAGTGTCCGTGACCAGATAGGGAGCCCTCGGGAGTTAAATCCCCACATCCTGCTTGTCAGGTGAGGCTGAAAGACACACAACCAGCGAGTGACTTGTTAAATCCAGAAATCCCCCACAGGCTGTATGACATGGCTGCAAGAGCAAAGAGGATATCAGGAGCATCAGCAGTGCCACAACAAGGCGGTCTGCCTGGCGATCAGGACTGCTTTTTGTTAATTATAGAGCAGTGGCAAAGTGTTAGCAAACAACATGAAAAGTGGTCTGCATTCGTGACAAAGAGAAAAACGCCCTCCAAGGCATGAATGGCTCTTCAGATTCACTTTGTGTAGGAAAATGTGGTTTGTATGTATAATCATCAATGACTGAACCACTAGAAGCTATAGTTGTGTGTTGTTCTTTGAAGCCTCAGTCATGCAGCAGCCACAAATCAATGCATGTGAAGTGGCAAATAATCCCTCTCTAATATCAGGATCTGGAATTTGAATGTACCTCCATCGTCAAATTCATTGTGTCCTTTGTAAACGATGCCCTAAATGCTCATGCTGGATGTTGGCTGAAAGATAGCTCCAACTGTACTTAAGTAAATCAAAGTCCCTACGCATTATCTCAACAGATTCAAAGTTAATCTTTTTTTTTTTTTTACCATTTTTTTGTTTTTTTTGCTTCCTTGACAGGCTGTCTCACTCAGCCTCGGGGGTTGTCATGTTTGTCCCACTGCAGCTGCACCACACACTTCACATTAATTCAGAAATCTGATTTATTTATTTTTTTTGTCAAAATAACAGAAAAGCAGAGGGGCAAAACCAAATGAGCATATCCAAAGAGAACTTTTAAAGCCAACTCAGAACTTCTGAAACCTTTCACTGGCTTGCTGCACATAACAGGGTCATCTCTCTGTTTTGTGTCTTCAGAGTCCCATCAAATCCAACACTGTGGCACAAAGTGTAACACGTAGTATAAAGACAGTGAGGTTTAATTTGTTTACAGCGTACGATAAAAATGACTGTGATACTGATTGTTATGTTTCTTAAGCATTTGATCATTTTAGCCAGAATGAACAAGAGGAAAATAAGACCAAACAGTCATATGACTATAATAGGATTTATTTTGACATTGAAAATATGTTAGGGTCGCGTTAACCTTTGATAGATATTGCTTTAAATATCGAGTCAAACACTTGACCTTGGGAGCAGTATGTGTGACGAGATAACCTCAACATTAAAGGTCCACTTAGTACCTGGCATTTTCAGAGCTTTCGACCACTTTCTACAGTCTACATGAAAGTTGATCAGAACATCGTATAAAAAAAATATTCAATATAGTATTCCTGTATTCACCGCCTCTTATACAGTCTCATCTTTTACGTTTGCCTTAGCAACAAACTGTTTTCATTACAAAGTCAGTTTATCATTGCAGTAACATTTGTCTTGAATCACGCCACCTTTCCAAATGTGATATGACAAAACAACTCAAAGCAAAATAACTACTGTGAAGTTTGAAGAAGTGGAGTGAGGGACAGGCAGATGGCTGACTGAATTCACTGCAGAAAACAGATATGCCAGGTGACCTTTCCGTAACCTCCGACGCAATTTATCAGTTAGTCAGTTTCCTCCATTCAGGCAGAGGAGGCAGCGAGCACTCTTTGCTCAGAGCTGCGCTGCTGATGCTCTGAGCTCAGCTGCTGTGTTCATATGGGATGCGGCGGTAAAGGTCATTTCTAGAAGTTCAACATTAGTGATCGGAATTTCAAGTGAACCGTGTTGCCCACATTTTGTGGCTCTGCTCTCTGCAGGGAGTACAAAGGACTCCTCAGGTGATCTGACGGGAACAGTAATATGGCTCTGGAACAGAAAAAGAATACAGAATTTAATGGCGCAAGTTACTGGTCCCCCTCAGTTTCAGTGTCATTCATATTAAGTGCTTCTCATTGTTATATGCCTCATGTTAATCATGTAATATTTCTCTGGGTATGAGTGTGTGTGAGTGCCAGTGTGGCCCCGCTAGACCCATGAGAAAGAGTTTCATCAGTTCAATTTAAAACTAATCTTGTCAGCCCCATCAGGATGGGGGAAAGATCCAGCCCAGAAGAGTGTGACTCACCATCTGTAATGCATTTTTACCTTTGTTTTGGAGTACGGCTCATTATAGTTCTTTGGAACATTTGCAAAGCCAAACAAATCAAAGTCACGAGGCGTAAAGAAAAGGAAAAAAAAGGGGAGGAAGTGGGTTTGGTTTACTCAAGGGGATGGCTTTGTTGTGTGGAAATAAATCCTGCTCCTGATTAGACAGGCTCTGCATGGGGTTCAGGCGGCGTGATGCCAAGCATTTCAAATGTTCACGAGTGGGGCATTATAAGTGAAATTAAAAATATAATTTGTTCTTCTGAAATCTTATATGGATCATCCCTGGTCATCCAGGGATTTTTATATGTGGATTGTTTAAAGCTTGCGACACCTACCTTGAATTTGTAAAAAAAAAAAAAAAGGACTGGGTCATGTCTGTGTATAGGAAAGAAAGAAAAACTTAGTTGCACACATGTCTAAAACTCCAAATATCTTCCATAGTAATAATTATTCATGTATCCTGAACGTTTTAAATAAATCTTTTTCTAGCCTTACTTGCATAAAATATTTTCTAGGAAGCACTTTTTTGGTTTGACATTTGGCCCGTGTGTGCACGCAAAAAAAGATTCACTTAAAACTGCCAACTTCTTTCTCTCCAGCCCCCACTTGCTATGAAACGCAGAAACAGCAGTAAGAACCATCAACATCCTACTCTGTCCTGTAGCCTGTTTCCTCTTTAATAGAGTTCAATCAACATTTTTTACAATACATCTACCTGCTCGACATGTACAAAATGCAAAAATCGTACAAAACAATTTGAAAACAGTCCTTAGTACTGCAGTAAGAAAGTGAGAGACTGCGATTTTTACAAAAACAACTCAGCTGAAACGTCCTGGAGCGAGACACTGATCCGGACCTCTGACCTATCGCAAGCTAGGATCAATGAAGAATCACATCCATCATATCAATTAATTGATTTCAAACCGAGTCGGGAAGTATGGTTACTTTTTTATGTGCATACATTATTTTCAGCCCTTTTCGTTTGGTTACTTAATGTACAAACTGTATTTGTCCACGATCAAGCACCTCCACTCTGACTAGAAACTCAAAAACCAGCCATTCATTATGAACTTAACGACAAAACAAGCATTGGTGCAGTTAAACAGTTTATCAGAGAGAGAAAACTGACGACAGCTTATATTTTGCCAGCGTCTCTCGAAAAGTCAATTGCATGCTTACGTTGATATGTCTAAATCCAGCCTGGAGACATAGTTAAATAGACTGCTGCACTAAGAATAGCCTAAAATGCAAGACCTGTGGAAGCCTGTAGAACCTTTCCTCAGCCTGGGTACACAACAGAAGATCAGATTATTGTATTGCCATCCTTGAAACGTTTAGCTTCATCCAACTCACATCTGTGACAAACTGCACACATGCATTCATGCACATACGCAGCTTCAAGCTGCTGCTGGCTGTTGCAGGGTTTAAAGTGCTTAGCGATAGAAGGTGCAAAATGTTACAATGAAGGTTTTCTTGCGTGCATATATTTGTGTGTGTGTGCCTACAACAATGTGGCTATACGCTAGTGTGTCTTCAGTTTCAATCCGTAAGTGTGTGAGTCATCCCACTATTAGGCTGTCTCTGAAGCACAACACGCAGCCATAATCTGCTGGACACCGCGCTGTAATGGCTCTCTGTGAGACAGCTAATAAGTTACACACCAGATTGCAAACTGTAATAAGCCCGACTGAGTCACTATTCTGGGCTACATCATTATTTTATCAACCTGACTGTGACCCCAGGGTGGGCTGCAGAACTGCTGTGACAGGGTTCAGGACATGATGTGACTAAAAAAAAAAACCGCAGCAGTCATTTAGAAAAGCCTGAAAACTGACTTCATCTGTGATCATGTTCCAATATATTTTGGTTATGGGCTAATGCAAAGCTCTTATCCTTTGTTTAATCATCTTTTAATTGTAGTCATGTAACCTCAGTGGTGATTAGCAGCCCTGTTCGGAGCTTTGTAAAACGCAATAAATCAAACTGTTGAATCCGCAAATTACTCCATGAACAGAAATTGCCGCTTTTTCATCTGGAAATCATAAATCAAATTTGATGTCTACCTGCTTGCTTGTTTATTTCCCTTGCAATGAACAACCAGGCTTAAACATAAAGGTTTTATGTTGCTCTAAACTACCAGGTCAGACCCAGTGCAAACTGGTCCAACTGAGAACCGCTGCTATTAATATTCTCATTCAGGAGCAAGGGCAAGCTATTGATCCAGGGCTCTCCCTGTGCTTGCATGTGGGTCTGCTGTATGTTTGTGTGTGTGTGTGTGTGTGTGTGTATATGTTTGTGTGTGAGACTACGTGCCTGAGTTGAGAGTTGGAGGGGCTGTTGGCTCGCAAAAAAGCTGAAGGGCTAGGATTTACAACCAGCTTTTCACTGATAGCACAGTTTTCAATGGCAGTAATTGTGTTGCTGGATGTTGGCCCCATATCTGGTTCCAGGTGGAGAGGGGATCCAACAAACCCAGAAAGAGAGCGCGAGGGGCAGGCAAGCGGTGGAGTAGGGGAACAAGAGGCTGGAGCGTTTTCAGCACCATGGAGAGCTCCGGCGCAATCCACGCTGTATCACGGCGGCGTGCGCGCCGCCCAATCCTCATTTCCCACTCCGCTGGCCGTCATGCAGGCTTTGCTGCCGCTGTGCCAGCTCTCTGGTGACACTGATAGGATTTTCCCCTGAGAGAGCGCTGAACCAGCTCATTTAACACAATCAGACAATAAAATCTCGTCTTGTTTAGGAATGTATCCCCCCCACCCTCTCCTGCTTCATTCTTGAGAGTTTGTGCATGCTGCTGAGTAGATGAGGGGGTGTATGTGCTTTATAAGACACTGATCGTTAAAAGATTAAGTCTTGCCAGGGTCCTGCCAAAGAAATTGGCTGATGTCAGGAGGACCGGGTGAGGAGGGGTTGGAGCTGGGGGTTGTTGGGACCGGGAATCTATGCCAGAGAGCCCAACGAGGGATGTGCGTGTCTCACTATGTTATCATTCCAGCCCCTCCACTGCTTGAGCAAACCTGGCGCATCCGGGCAGAGGAGTCCTAAAGAAGCCATTTATCAAACACTATCCTGCTGTTTTCGGGCAGGTAGAGCCTCTGCACGGCTATATGAGGTTACCAAAAGCTGGCATCTGGTCATATTGAATGATTAATCACAGCCCGTGTTGCGCCACACAATAGGCGACATACCAGGGAGTGTATTTAAACACTGTCACAGATTGTCATTGACATCGCCCTGCGCTATGAGGCTGCACCTCACACATACTGTATCTTTCTGCCTTTAAATTCTGGAGCTCTCTCTCTCTCTCTCTTTCTCTCTCCCTCTCTCTATTATTGATGCATTCCTCCTCAGCTACTCACAAACTAATTCAAAATTAAAGCACGCCACTGCCACCCTCTTTACAGTTTCCATTCACTCACACTCCCAATGCAAATAGTCACGGATACAGCAGCAGCGTCACGCACACAAAACCAAACTTGTAAAACACATTAATACGCCTTTAAGCAACCTTGGAGCCCCTATCCTGCATTAGCAAACACAGCTTGCGCCTTACCTGTGGTATTCCAAAGCAAGAGGGCAGAAAGGAAGGAAATTCGAGCAAATATGCCACAGCTTTCCTCGCAGCGACGAGACCAAACTGCGCTCTTTTAGTTCCACTCCTCTCGTCCCGCTCGGCAGGGTTTAAAGGGTTCAGATTAATTACGGGCTGGTGTATCAGTAGCAGCTGTGTTTGTAGCGACGGGTAGCGCGTCCCAACTCTCAGCAGCGGCTTGCCATCCTTCAGCTCCTCCGGCTGGTTTTCCTCTCAGCGCTCCTCTCCTGCTCTGCCCTATTTCAACTCCCCTCACTCCGCTCTGCTCCTGACGTCAGCCGCTGCACGCCAAATGCGGTGAGGCTGCATCTGCAGATTCATCACACTGGAAAGCGACACCTGTGTGTGCACGCGTGCGCATGTTTGTGTGCGTGTGCGTATGTGCGTGTTTAGACCATAGACTGTATATATATATATATAGGTGTAGACGGTGGTGCGGACCACAGAATAGACGAGAATCAAAAAAATCTGAAGATTATTTCCAGGTGTTTTACTTTATTTTATTTCTTAATTTCAGGGTTGGTTATCTGTTTGTATTTAGTATTAGTCTAACATTTGGATTTGGAAATAGACTTAGCTTTGGGTTAAAGGTATGCATGACGTTGAGTTGAGTTTTTTTTTTGTTAAAGTTTAGGGCATCAGTTTTGTCTGTGCGTGCATATATAGTGTAATAAGACTAAAAATACTAAAATAAAGCCAAGGAATCTTTTTTATTTTATATGCAAAAATCCAGTTGTTACTATAATGAAATGAAATAACTAATAATGCAGTGATCCACTGAATAAGACACTGTATTATAGTATAGTATTGTATAAAACAAAAAACTATTATTCGTCACAACTAGGCAAATAGGGGATGATATTAAATGACACTTGTCTGAAATAAAAATAAATAATTTCTCAGCAGTTAAAAAAAGATTTTAACAAACTGTATATATATGAAAGACTATTTGCCTACTTTTACTTTTACATTTACAGCATGTTATCTACGAAAAAAAGACCGAGGTAAGAATCAAAGAGTGGTGACAGATGATATGGATGTTGCTGTTTTCTGGGTTCATCCAGTGAGAACGTCAAACAGTCAAATGTTGTCAAAAGTATCATATGCATATTTTATTTTGTTATTCAGGGATTGTTTTCAACTCAGACCCTGTAAAGCTTCCGTATGCAGTGACTGTCGGCTGTATGACAAACACTTGAAAGCATCACTAATCAACAAGGCAGCGATGATGTTCACAGAGGAATTAGACATGCAGGGGACAGGCAGGTATGTCCGAATCACTTTCACAGATGATCAAGTTTACAGCGGATTACCTGGTTATATTTAGGTTCAAATATTTAAAGACACATGCAGTACAACAGTACTGTACAGTGCTATTGTAGTTATACTGAAACATTTCTTTATATCCTTCTCTTTATCCCCTTTGTATTAAAGTGAGAAGAGGGATAACTGCACATGGCACAATTAGGCCCACATACTGTATCCTAAAAAGATACGAGAATGGCGGAGTCCCCATCAAAATTGCATGTGGCAGTAAAATATTTATGCTTAATGTAACATTTATCAAGAAAGTGAAAAAAAAGTCGCTTGGAAAAATACGAAGTAAAGAAAAAAAAGGGGAAACGAAGGGGCAAGAAAGGAACTTTAGCCATGAAGTTGCAATACTTGATTCCTTACAATGCTGTGGCTTCAAAATGAAGAAAGAAAGAAATATTTGATTTTTTATTTTGATCTATTTAGTAGATACTACATATAATATGTGTGTACAGTAGGAGCACAAGCTGCAGTAAGAGGTGATGTCTGATGAGATGGAACAATCTGTAGTTAGAAAACTGTTGAAAACATTTCATTAATGGTCATGAATTTTTGATATGAACCAGTCTTGTTACAAAGCAAACACATTTTATTTTATTTTGTGCCATTTAATAAATAACACTTCTCTTCACTTTTCATCGACAAATGAAATTATTATTTTTTCTTCTTATGGGATTCTTTTTTTTTTAATATTTATTTTATAAAATAATATTGTGAAAGGGTTAGTGCTAAGGTGTTGCTATATACTTTTCACTTTTTGGTTGGTTGCTAGGGTGTAATTTGGTTGTTATTCCGTGGTTGCTATGATGCTTGGATGTTGCTAGGTAATTGCTAGGGTGTTTGATGTTGTTGTTGTGGCAATTTTAGCCGGTTGTATGTCAACAAAATTCAGTACTAAACTCATATCTCTGAGAGAAATGTATACATATTCAAATCCCGGTTAAGATTAGTATCTATGGAGTTGGGACAGTTCAGTCATAAAAGTTTGACACTGTTACAGGGCTTCAAAAAAGGAGAGGGTTTCAACAGTATTCCTTCCAACCCTTTTACATTATTTTCCATGAATCCAAAAAACTGGGAAAAACTTGCTCATAATTGCTGATTGATCCGCATGTTCTGCTGTATTATGCATGTGGCGCCAATGCTGTCTTTGCACCACAGAAGTGCAAAACAAGTGTAACGAAAGTGGAATAATGATATTAAATATGCAAGATAACAGACTTGTGTTGCAATCGGACTCACAGCTGCAACATAAAGCCGTTAAAGGGACGTGACAAATCTCAAACATTTTTAGAATACTCTGTTGATGATTTGCACGATGCCTTACAAAAAGCACAAAGTGTACCATCCCATCCTACATACAGCATATGCAAAAATACAGAATTTGTACCTACTCTAAGCTTAGCCAAAAATGGTCTATTGTGTGTAAATAATAAAACAACATGCTTGTCTACAATCTGTCTGCAATTTTTCAGACAAATCTTCAGTAACACCAGGGTCCTTCTTTGAAACACCACATTTGTATCACCTCTTCGGAAATGTCTGTAATTCCCCTTCCCCCCGAAATGCTTTTCAAGGCAGTTGTGATGATTTCCTACCACTGATTGAGCACAAGCGTCTTTCTGCTGGAGCACTCAGACTTTTTTTTTTTACTTCACTGAGGGCTCTAAGTTATATTCCCCACAACTTTTCAGAGAGGCGTGCATTGTTTGCAACATAAGAATCAGACAAAAACAAACAAAAAACTAAAAAAATATCATAAAAATTCATCTTTCTTTTCATATTTTCCTGTGGTGGCATATATCTGGCAACACAATCACTCAGCTCACATCAGTGCATTTTTCCCAAGATGCACTTAAGCAGCAAAGATCCTGAGTAAAAAATTCTGACATGATTGTTTGTTCTGTCATATTCCTGTAATGTACAGTACCACAGTAATAATATACCACAGTTGTCTAAATGTGTTTTCGCCTCCAACCCGAAGTCTGCCTGCCTGATGAACACACACACACTTATTTCTTAATGCTTTGCAATACACCAATACAACACGTATTTACACTTTAACACGTTTTTTATTTTTTATTTTATACTTACTTTTTGACAAGGGCATCCTGAGAACTCACACATAGACACACACAAGGCGCGCACAAACACACACTCCTTAACCTATCTCTTGGCCAAGGCAGTGGAAATGTTCGGATCCACATTATTGACAAATGCATATCAGATCTATTCATAAAACCAACAGCTCTCTTCGCAATGCAGAGACTAACTCAGACCACTGTAGGCGTACCCTGAGTGGCAAATCAATCACGCCTAAATGGCACAAATATGAATCGACCCTTGAGGGGCTCATATAGATGACAGCCCGTGCATGGCATTACAAGAGGAACATAAGTGCATTCTACCCACAGCTACACCCACGGCTGAACAAACTGAGTTTCAGACTAGCATGTCGGGATTGAGAAGCTACAGCAGTCATTATCTCTGCCATCATTTGCTCAGGAGTGTTTGTACTTGCAGTCATACGTCAGAAACATAATTTCCTCTGCCCTCAACCTTAAAGGCACTCAGGCATGTGTCAGCACTAAAAGGTCTCTCTCACGTAGCTGCTCCCCCCCCCCCCCCCAGAGACAGAAACACCATGCAGGAGATAGAGCCATAACTCTTCTTTATGTCCTTTTCCTCCAGCTCACCAGGGCAAGTATTGGTGTGATTCACACACATACACGTCTGCATCACGCACAGTAGAAAGGACTCTCATGCTACACCTATTCTGAACTTTTCTAAGCATTTTGTTTAAGTTTATTCTTTAAAAAAGTTATGGAGACATACGTTTTTAATGTTTATTTTTTTTTTAGAAAATATCCAAGATGGGATTCACCACAAGTACTGATATGGTTTGATCAACACGGCAGAGAAGAACGTTAACCTTGGACAAACCTATAATCAAGGTATGGTTAGGGTAAACCAATTAAAATGTCTCCATCGTCTCTCTGCTGTTGCTGTCAATTAAGTGCATTAAAAAGCCCCCCCGCCCCACCAAAACAAATCCTTTAAATACAGTGTTTTCTTTCATGAAAATAAGATTTTAAATGTCTGTTTTTTTAAATTACCAAGATATACAGGTCCAGAACAGGTCATTGAAAAGATCTCTCAAAATTCTACTAATTTTACTCTAATCTACATTTTATCTTGTAGTTTTTGCTCTAAAGTATTTTCAGTAAACTGCAACTGCCATATTAATATATTATTATTATCACTTTTAACAGCCCATCATGTAACTTAATTAAAAATGCACGTACTCAACAAGACGTCATGGTGGCTTGACTGTTTGCCTGTAACCAGTAACTTGGACACATGTGGCTGCCACACACACACACACACACACACACACACACACACACACACACACACACACACACACACACACACACACACACGTAGACAGGTGCATTATGAGCACACAGGTGCTGGACTGCAGGGGAGTGGACGCATATTTCTCTGAATCCCATTGGACACTCATTGTGAATGTCAGCACATTTGGGGTCAAAGGTCAATTTAGTTTTTAGCTTTTGCTAAACTTAACTTAACTTAACAAAGGGCATTGATTTTGGAAAATCTATTTAGTGCTCGCTACTATGGCTCATGATGCACCTGCAGGAGAAAGCCCAGCAGCTCCCTCCTTTAGAAATAATGGCCTTGTCGGAAATGTTCTAACTTGAAACATATTTCTTATTGTCACACAAACAAACAGCCACACACTGCCCAACCACTTTGTGCACCCACATGCTGTACGCCACTAACAATGACACAAATGTACGCACTCAAACGATTCTCTGTGCATACAAATTGGCACACATGCACTTACACAAAAACACAAAAACAAAAAGTAACTTCATCCCGTACTTTATAGAATAGAGTGGTCAGAGAAACCCGTACTGTATTAGCTGCAATGTTGTTGTTCAATGAAACAACCTGCCACTGGAGAGAGAGAGGCAGTGCAGGACACAGCGGTGCGCTCGCTTCTCTTTGTAGCCTCCAACCAACAAGGCTTCTTATAGACAAACCAGGGCTTTTGATAGGTTATAGTGTATCTCTCTGTGTGTATCTCTGTGTGTATCTCTCTGTGTATCTGTGTGTATCTCTCTGTGTATCT
>CALSBV010011010.1:6540829-6581019 GCA_943590825.1 Bovichtus diacanthus | reverse complement strand
TCTGTGTGTATCTCTCTGTGTATCTGTGTGTATCTCTCTGTGTATCTGTGTGTATCTCTCTGTGTATCTCTCTGTGTATCTGTGTATCTCTCTGTGTATCTGTGTGTGTATCTGTGTGTATCTCTCTGTGTATCTGTGTGTGTATCTGTGTGTATCTCTCTGTGTATCTCTGTGTATCTGTGTATCTCTGTGTGTATCTCTCTGTGTATATCTCTCTGTGTATATCTCTCTGTGTATCCTTGTGTATCTCTCTGTGTATATCTCTGTGTATCTGTGTGTGTATCTGTGTATCTCTCTGTGTATCTGTGTGTGTATCTGTGTATCTCTCTGTGTATCTGTGTGTGTATCTGTGTGTATCTCTCTGTGTATCTCTGTGTATCCTTGTGTATCTCTCTGTGTATATCTCTCTGTGTGTATCTCTCTGTGTATATCTCTCTGTGTATCCTTGTGTATCTCTCTGTGTATCTGTGTGTATCTCTGTGTGTATCTCTGTGTGTATCTGTGTGTATCTCTGTGTGTATCTCTCTGTGTATCTCTCTGTGTATCTCTGTGTACTCTCTGTCTCACTCCCTCTCTCTCTCTCTCTCTCTCTCTCTCTCTCTCACTCTCACAGCAGCTCACAGACACAAATGCATGCATGCACCCACATACACCCGAAACAGGCTCAGGCACTTGCCCAGAACTACATTTATCACTCTTGGCCCCAAGCCTGTGCCCACACACAGAGACACACAGAGAAACACACAGACAGACACACACACACAGAGACACACACAGACAGACACACACACACAGACACACAGAGAAACACACAGACAGACACACACACAGAGACACACACAGACAGACACACACAGACAGACAGACACACACACACACCTTGTATAATAGTCTTTGTTTCCTCCTCCTGCCCAGCTCCAATTTGATGGCAGTGCGGCCGCCAGGTTCCCCAGATGACCATTGAGATAGAGCTAACAGATGAAAGCAGCAGTAAGACGCTGGCGGTAATGGTGCTACAGCTCCGGCTTACAGCCCATATTTCTCCCTGATGGCTCTGCTGCCCTGCCTCCCTCTGACACCTGCAGGAGTGAGCTGCTTAGATGAGTTGTTAGTACTGGAGAGGCAGGGACGCAGGGAACAGGAACTTGCATATAAACATGCACACGCATACAGTACAAAGACTACGTTTACAGTAATACGTTGATGCACTTTCAGTTCCTTCAGTTTCACATTTGTATTATCTATGTGAAGCAAGGAACTGTGCATGTACTATAGGATGTGGTGGAGTGCAAACAAGGCCAAATATGCATTTACAAAGCTTGAAAAAGTAAGTAATGCTAATGCTTGGCTAATTGCAAAGGGTAGACCAGAAGCAATCTCAGTGAACTGTTGCTAGACTGTTATGTTCCTAATGACACTGTCCAAAAGTGACATGTTTACGTTCAAGTGACAAAACCTTCCAGGAGTTATGACTCTTGTGCGTCTGCACCAAAGGAAGGAATAGTGTGACGTTGTTACAGAGCGACTAAGTCCACAGAGGTGATTGAACGTTCCCTAAGCTTAACCAAGAAGTTATTTTAACTCAAACCACAATCTTTCCTCAACCTTAATCAAGCCATGTTTGAACTTAAACCTAACCAAACCTTAACCCTGGCAGTGTAGATCAGAGCATTTCTTTACTTTTGGAAATTGTGATTTGTAACAGTTCAGAAAGTTCTGACAACAAATGATGTCAGCCTGCCGAAAGGCCTGTCAGATCAGAAACCCCCTAAATGTGTTAATCAGGAAGGCAATTACAAAGACTGTTTTTTTTGTTGTTTAATTTGGAAGATTTGCTGCTCCTGCACACTGGTGAGCGGTGGACTTTGATCATTCACTGTATGTGACTGAATTGCATTTTGATATTAATGATGCTCGGCTTTGGCACAGTTTTGTTATGCATGCCATTTAGATATTGCTAATTCCACATAATGTGTGATTTAGTGGCTATGTGGAAAGGACTGAGTTTTAAATAGGGGTCCACCATCTTAAATGAATCATACACCTTTTAGTTATTAATGGAAGAATGATTTGTAACAACTCAATACAGTTGCATTATTTTTAGGTTATATTTCATGTGAGGTATATTAGTTATATTAATAAGGGGGAGAGTCCATGGCAAAAAAAAAAATAAAAAATAAAATGCTGGAAAAAAGTAATTGCTCTTTTAAAAAGTGAAACATAAGGTTCAGCCTCCCCACCCACCCCAAAAACAACAACAACAAAGCAGCCTAAAACGCTTCAGATGCTGACTGGCTGACTCTCAGAGTGATGTGAGCCTGCGAGCCTGAATATGCACCTCAAACACATTTATGGATCACCCAGACAGCTTTGCAGTAACAAATCTCAAACAGAGTCCTTATCTGAGATGAGTTATGATCCCTCCGTCGCTCTCTGTCACTACGCATCATAATGTGTCACTTTTGTTTCCAGGCGTTTCTTTCTCTTAACAACTTATTCAAGTGTATTTTATTTTCAGTTTGCACATGGTCACCTCAGCCCTCTTCCTGCGCTGTATGACAGAACTTGAATTATTTGCTCACTTTCCTGTAGAAAAAAAAGTGTAATATTAGGTGTGAATTAAAATCTGTCACATGGATGTAGAATCAGTCATGATATTGTATATCTAGATACACCTCCTTTAAAGATTCAGTCCGCTTTTTCAGGGTTTTTTTTTTTCACATTTTAGTTTCTGTAAGGGGAAAAAGAGTGCAGTTTGTGTATCATTGTATTTTTGTACTAAATGACACTTGATATTCTCCACAGGTCATAATATCAAACTTAAGCACATAAGGTTAAATGGCTCTTCTTTCAGGGTTATGCCCTCTGTGCATTTGTACCCATATATAACAGCATTAACTGCTGTGGAAAGAAGAGAGAAGTCACAGCTTTCAAAGCAATGTTAGTGAGTTGAGCCACACACATTATCCTCTTTGGGCATTTTGGTGTGTACAGCCCCATTTAACCCAGAACATGTGTAAATCCTCACATGTGACTTTGCCTCTTTTTCTTGTTTTTAGGCTGTTGTCTCTGTGTCCACAGCCAGCTGACACAAACAACTAAGACTAGTTACTTTCTTGCATCCAGTTCATAAAATGGATTTCAAAGCGATCCCAGGTGGACTCTATGTTTGCATAAATGATGCTTGGTGCTCAATCATAGTCAAAGTTGATGGACAATTTTTCCCTGATGTCACATTTTTAATGATGCCGGCTACATTATTTGCCCAAAGAATTCAACAGTTTTTTTGTAGCTGCTGTTTACATTCGTCTTGCTGGAAATAATTTTTAAAAAAGCACTACAGGAATGCACTACCGTTCTGCTTTAATCTTTCTAAAGGGACTACAACTGTAATTCATTCTATTTTCCTTTCATTCATTGCTATTTTTGGATTGGTTACTGCAATATGATAACAGAAACCTGTGACTCATTACACCATTTGTTAGTGGACAAAGCAATAATATTCCTGTAAGAAATTACAAGCCAACACTGACTAATAAAATGGATTTCCCAGTAAAATATATATTTTTAAAAAAGCACCACTGTCCTTGTAGACAGCTGAAATAACAGGGTCACTATTAAGATTATGAGTCCCAGTAGCGTCTGACTGCATTTACGTTATTTAGCAACGTAATTCCCATACAGGGACGGGCTGCCTGAGGGGATTTGGCACATAAAAAAAGTTAGATCATAATCCCAGTCAGTGAGGCCAGAGCATGGTCAAAGATTAAAACACAAATAATACACATATAAAACTAAACCTAACCAAACCTTAACCCTAGCATTGTCAGATCACACAACACATGTATTTTCCAGGTAACAGTTTTGGGAGGCAAAGACAAATGATGTCCTCTGATAAGTTTGTCAGATCAGAAAATGATGCTTTAACGTTTTGACTTCTGTGCTATGATTAAAGCTTCGGAACAGCTACTAAATAGGTCTTCAGGTGACCTTGTGGTTTTCCCCACTGCCCTTTCCAAGGTCAAGGTTTTTTTTTTTTAACATCTCACATATCAAATATGATGTCCCATGTTTTTTCATACAGTTTGTGTGTGCACACTGGCATGAGTTCTGTACTTGTTCTTGTACTTTCAACTGTGAGGAGTGTGTCTGTTTTCACGTTCATTAAAGAAGAGCAGCTTGTATTGTTTCATATCGTCACTGTCGCAAGGCAACACATCACTGAATAGGACCGTTTTTTGCTCGGTAAGGCAACATGAAATGTAAACTTACAAATAGCAGATGAAAAGCTAATCGTCTCTGGTGGCCTCGTGGTCTGTGAGTCGTGGCTTCTTTGGGTTCGTGTCAGATCAAGATCCGTCCTAATGAGCTTTGACCAGAACACACAGCACACTGCTGACTATGTCAAATAAGCGAAATACTCCCAACGCTTGATTTTTTCCGACTGAGCTATGATCTACTCTTCTTTTGCTCACCAAATGTGCTTCATCCATTATGGCAGCGTGTAGTGAAAGGAAAGAGAGGTCATAGGAGGGTTTTTAAGCCTTAAAATAACCAATTCTTTGGATTGCACCAAGGGTTGTGCCTTTTGAAATGAAGGAGTCAGTTGGGAACATAAAATAGAACTAATGATCAATGCAGTAATAGAGTTATAAAGAGTACATGGATGATCCCTGCCACAGGCTAAAACAAACAGAATGAAGAGTGGACAGTATCAAGGATTAAAATGAAGAAAGGCCAAGAGTCAACAGGGCCCAGTAAGCTCCTAAAGGATGAAAAGAAAACCAAGTTCATTATATATGATATGTATATTCATGATTAAAACCCTTAACTGCTGACTTATCTACAGTAGCAGGTTGCAGCAACAACTGTGATTTAATACTTTATAACTTTGGACGTATGATACAAAGAGTTATTGTAAAAGATTATCTTTAAATTATTCAGCTTTTGGAATAATGATAAATAATAATAAATTCCATGAATCCTCTGTGAAATATCAAAAGCCAACAACCTGACCAAAGCAGCCCAAAAATATTATTTATTTTCTTATGATGCTGTAATTTTTTTTCATAGCCATTACATTGTGCAATCATCATTAACTCCATAATGATAAGTTAAAGGAAACAATGTGGCTATTGCAACTTACAGACAATATATGGTCTCTGGTGCTCCATACTGCACATTCTGCTCCTAAGAGTAGTATTTTAAACCATGATTTTCCCAATAGTCGCTCTGATTTGCACATCAAAATACAAATTAAATCAATGTTAATTTGTTCTTTCGCTACACACCGAGACTCTTACGTTCCCTCCGTCATCCATTGGAGAATGTAGCAGTTCTATTTTAAATTTTCTTTGTAATGGATATGCAAATAGAATCCTTTTAAATGCAGTCACAAAAGCATAGTATTAACATTTCCCTTCGGATTGTGGAGGGATCCGAACAATCTAACAGAGTAGAGCAAGAGATCAGGAGGAGCTGCAGAGTGGGATTATAAACGACCGGTGGCCCTGCCAAAGCGTGAGCCCAATCAATACTGAAGATGTGAATCTTTGTCATTACGAGGGCCCGATTGGCACTGAAGGGTTCAGTCACTCCCTCAGTCTAATTAATATGCTACAAGGAAAAACGACCGTTCCATACTCACTTGTCAATTCAATATAATTAGCAAAATCCAATCAAAAGGGCCAAATTACATTAGATTCATTCAGTGTGGTACCACACTCAAACACCACCTGAAACACCAAAAAAACGTTTTGCTTAGAATTCCCAAAGCCATGTGGCAGTGCATGATGAATGATCGCACTGGAACCTTTGTTTCTTGAAAACGTAAATACACAGGGGGGGGCACTCGCAAGCTAACAGCTGACGGTTGTGGAATTCAAGAAGTTACTGCGACATAAAGACCAAAATCATTGTCAGCAAATCTAAACATGTCTAAATTAGCCAGTGAGCTAACTAGCAAGGGATTGTGCAAGCGAGCTAAATAGCTAGCAACCAACTTTCATCCTAAAACGCTAGCTAGTGGTTTTCAGCTGCTCAAAGCGAGTGTCTCTCTTTTCACAAGCTATGTAAGTAAGTATCCATCTAAGTATTAAGTATTTACTTAAAAAAAAAAAAAAAAAAAGTATGTCACCACTGCTATAAATTCAGGGTTTCATGCTGATCCCAGGGAGAGTGAAACACACTTCTGAATAGAACAACATTTCTTTGGTTCTCAAAACAGTTTTACTTGATATGAAGACAGACAGTCAGCACTCCATCCGCTGCTGAACAAATATACACATTGACAGTTGCATGTCGATGCCATATCCGATCTACATAATCATAAAACACATCAAATATCATAGATGACGCAAACGACATACTGATCCTTGACAGAGCCTGTGCGGCTTCTGCTTTTGTGATGCAAGTACTTTTCCTATTATAATATCCTGACTAATGAATAATCTTGTTATGCGTTCGTGCCGTTTGTGATTAGGACAGGAAGAAGCACATAAACAACTCATTTTGAATATCACCTTAACAGAAACGTACTTTTATCTGGAATATTTTGTGCAGGTAAACACGTCCGATGTCATCATCTCTGTCAGTTTGTGAGATTTCTGTCTGTTCTCTGTCGCTATTTCAGGAACAAAGACAGATCTCCACGAAAGAAGCAGACGAGGGAGCGACATAGAAAGGCAAAGCGGGCGAGAGAAAGAGAGTATGTGAATGTGTACATCACGCCTTTGTGTCCACCGCTCCCACAAGTAACTTGTTTGTGTTTCTTTTCTCGTCTTGAATTTTCGAACAAGGTTATGTGTTAGTCACAGCTCTGCTATCCTTGGCCTTCAGCACTTTCACAATGTCCCGTCTCATCTATCATGCTTGCTGCTTGTCGTGATGTACAGTACATTCTTAGCAACCGCTGAGAAAGCACCATAGGACCTGAAACTGTTTACGATGATCATCTCACTCTGACTTCTGATAAGCAATCATTTCCGGATTCACTTTTTATGTGCAACATTTTAGGAATGTTTCCCAAGGATTGATGAGCAGTTAAAGAGTCCCTCCCATTAACTTTATGTTGACACGTTCAGTCCCTGCAGCGATCAGTAAATCTAACCTTACATATCCATCAGCAGCGGGCATCCTGTCAAAAGTGTCCTTGAGCTTCTGAGCCTCTAACTAGAATAATTCCTCAAAATGTAAAAAGAAGAATCATGCCATCCTATATAAAATCCATTTCATAGTCATCTCAGCGAAAAAAAAAAAAAAATCCCTTCTTTAATCGCTTCTCCCTCCACTTCATTTATATCCTTCCTTTCATTAATGAAGCACATTTAATAGGTTAATTTAATAAAGCATCAGCAGTTTCACTCACATTGAAACGCTCCGTCTATTACAAGGAAAGAGCAGGTGTGCAGTCAATGTATTATCCACTTTGCTGTAAAATGAAGGATTTAATCAAATAGCAGTGATTGGTCCTTCTCTGCAATTGACCCTTCCTCCCTCCGTGGGTGGGCAGACTCCTGTCGCCCTGACCGACTGAAAGGCCGATGACACGTTCCTCCCATACACAGATTTACATACACACCCTGTGCATTGATATCAGCTGCTCAATGCTTCTGGCAGCATTTCAGACGTTCCAGACTCTAAAGATGTATTTGTAAGCAGATAACTTTTCCTATGAATACATATTTTGGATCATTCCTATATTGTCATTCAGTAGTCATTACTTTATTGTCATTAATTTCTGTTAATACACCAGCCTGCACTTACGGGTGCAAGATGTAGTTGTTGTTGGAAAATAAAATTATACAGAACACTTATATCTGCTTTGTATAGTACAACTACATTGCAGTGTGTTATATTACTATTTATAATGTTAATAATAATAATTATTATTATTATTATTATTAATGTTATTATATGCTGTTTATAAATGGTAAATAGATTTAACCAATGGTAATGGATTTAAAGTAAAATGTTTCTGGTGTTTTTTATTTAAATATTACTTTTAATGTTGCAATGGGATCAAAAGAAAGTAAAAAATATACAAAAGTCCAGGTACATTTTTATTTATCAATTTCTACACCTCATTTTGTTTGTTCTAATTTTATTTTTTATTAGAAGAACTCCGCAGCATATTCAACATCTTAGTTGCGTCATTTTTCTGTTCATTTTCTATTACCAGAAGAACAGCGTCTCCTACAAAACCCATAAAATTAATAGTTTCTAGGAAAAAACGTATTTTCTCCCTGATCGCAGTTTTTAACACGTGGTTAACGTTAAAAAAAACGCAACCAGAAAATTTTGAAAAAAAAAGTTTGTTTTTTTTTACATTTTTTTTAATAAGTATGTTTGTTACATCATTTAAGTTACGGATGTAAATTAAAAAACGTTGACTTTTGATTTCAAACGTGACACAAACCCCGGTCTGGGTGTTTGACCCCCCCATCCACCCCGTTCTACTCCCTATGAGTTCAGTAGTATAGGAACGTAATTATTAGTAGACCGGGCTGTCTAATCCCTTCCAAAACTTTTTAATTATTTCTGGTAAAAAATGAGTTACAACTGAAGACAGTTAGTCTTAAATCAATGCAAGCTTGCCTGCCTACACACAGACCCTCACTCTAGCCCCTCCCACACAGAATCCCTCACTCTACCGTCCCTCCAAGCTGTAACAGACTGCAGCGTATTCACAGAGAAGAGACAGATGAGAAGCCATCTATTGCGTCGTGACTCCCTATATCATTGCAAGTGTACAATCCCATCAAGAGTAGGAGGGGTGAGTAGGTGAGGGGTTGTGGGGCTGCAGCTTTATAACACACAGTCAGCAGTGACTGTACTACAGCTACACGCCCTATAGCTACATGTCTCTCTTCTTTCCTTTATCTGGGGAATAAAGATGAGCAGAGGGCAACAAAGGCAATGCTCTTTAAATCTAACACTGGGTATTTGGGCTTTATTGGAGATTGGACAAAGGCCTGAGAGAGAGTTTTTTTCCACCACCCATCCCTCCCTTAGCTCGGTGCTGTGTTATAGGTGTATACCATGTGCTGCGGAATGCTGTGCACGGCGTCATATAAAAAAATACAGGCTTGAGAATGCAGGAGCTGTGGAGGAAAGTGGTCTTTTGTAACTAGGAATGAATTTCTAGCACATTTTGTGGAAGCGGTGATAAACATATGTGTTATTACTCTCACATTGTCCTGAAGGAGACCGGGAAGAAAAATGTGAGTGAACATTTCTTTTAGAGAAAGATAAGGGGCACACGTAACCGTATTTCCAACAGTAAGTACATCATGGAAACCGAAGGTAGGAAGGATTACACTTTTCTGCAAAACATATCACTAAAATAAGAGAGAATTAAGTAACTTCACCTCATATTTTCCCTTTAAGGCTCATTTGGGATCAAACTGAACATTTGTAATGTGCATGCCTGCAAAACCCCCGACAGCTTATTGCGAAAGGTAAATTCAGTGAATCAGGTACGGCTAGTTTTTGTTTTTTGCGTCATATAGCAGACACTCCTCTGCAGAGCGACTTACAGTGAACTACCTGCAGAGACAGTTCCCCTGGAGCAACTCGGGGTTAAGTGGTAGCAGCCTGGTATTGAACTCACAACCTTCCAGTGTTTTATTTATAAATAACCAAAAACTACAATTTTAACTAAATCTCAGCAGTTTCAATTTTCATGACAGTTCGCCATTAAGACCTCATACACAACAAACTTTTCCATTAAACTTAAGGCTGAAACCTAATTCCTGTTTTTGGGGCCACTTGATGTTAGAGGAAATCCCCAACAAGCTGAAAACACAGCGAAATACTGACATATTATGACATTATAAAGTTGTTATGGCATTTTTTTATATTACATTACATGTATTTGGCAGACACTTTTGTCCAAAGTGACTTACAAGTAGCAAACTATTTCCAATTTACATTCCCAACAGACACTGAGAAACATTATCATTCATTTGGGTCCAATGTTTACTCTCCTTTTAGCTTTGAATTTGAACCAATTCTGAAGAAAAATATCTCTCTTTAGCTACTAGTTGTCTTCAAAAGCTTGTTGCTAACGTTCTTTTGTGTGGAGCTAAATCCAAAAGTTTTGATCGTTTGAAAAAAAACTTTTTAACTTCAAGTTCAAGTTCTGATCTTGAACTTTGAAAAATACATTAATATATTTAAACTAAAAATAAGGGTATGAAAAGTTTTTTTCAGGTTGAACATTATTTTGATTCAGTTCTGTAATTCTTTTGAATGAATTCACTTTCACATATATTTTGTTGTTTGAGTTCATTTGCAGATCTTTCAGATTCAGATGTTATTTTTCGGTTTCAGATACATTTTTTCATTTTCAGGTCATATTTTTTCAGTATCAGACTTTTGGCCCTGATCTGACGTGGGGAGCGTCAGAGAGGGGCGTTGAAATGTGAGCGACAGCAAAACAGAGAAGGCCGAGGACCTTCCTCAACCATGATGCCTTCACTGTGTGATGCAACACTTTCTATTGTCGTGTTCTTATAATTTGAAATAGAGATGCGTAGAAAACAATTCCAGAAAACTTCCCTTCATATTAACTGTATTTATTCCATGATGATGTGGTAGCATTACAAAAGTGCTCAGCTGAGGACCATGTCACTGTCCACAGACACATTTAAGTAGTGACTCTGTCTCACAGATCTCTTGTTTACTACATATTTTATACCCGCCACCTTTCAGGTATAGTCTTCTCCCATTGGTTGGCTGGGGCCAGGTCCTATTGGCCCCTTGTTGGCACTTAGGCCACGCCTCTCAGCGCTTCTCTGCTCCAATCAGATCTTCTGTCGCCCTTTTAGGTGGTGTAGTCTTTCGCTTCAGTTTACAAATATTGCTTCTTATTTCACAGTAGATTGGCCACTAAGTTACTTAATTAAATAACATCTTACATATCACATATTACATCTAATTAAGGACACAATAAGGCTCATTGTAACAGTTTACATATTGATTATTCTCACACTATACACCATATTCCCGTGATTGGCAGTAAAAAAGACTGAAGCCAGTGACAAAGTTACGTTAAGGAAGCAGTATTAGACCGTACTCGGAAACAATAGCAGTATGAGAGCAAGTTCAACAGCTCCACTTTAGAGTCTGACGTTTCCCACTTCCACATAACACTTTGAACACAGCGCAGTATTCACTTCCCGCTTGCAATGGTGTCTGCTCCTGCAGGACAACCTGCTCGCTATTTTTCATAGATACTCTGGGAAATGATCCTAAATATTACGACAATGGGTCATTTTTTGTAACATAGGGACAGACAGGGAAAATACGTGTTTAGGTGGGGAATTTCCCAAAGCTGGACATAAAGCAGTGCATGAAGTAGCTTTGTGCTATCAACTATAGTGTTAGTGTGTTTTACACTCTTTACAGTGTCCAGCTCAAGTTTGTTCCTTTAACGTGTATTGTCCTTGTTATCTGTGTTTTCCAGAGTCTAACGTTACTATACTTGGACAGTGGCTGCAGCTGCACAGAGCCTTTTAAATGTGCTCACACAGAACCTCTCTGAATATAATAATGCTTGGTAATAACTAACATTAAGTTGTTAGTAACACCTTTTCATACAGTTAGTTTACATGTCATAACCTTTGTTCAACACAAAGCAGGACAAAACATCTCTATATATGTTGTCATGTTATTTGACAACATTGTCTGTTTTGGTGTGTGTTTGCAATGCGTCTTAGAGATAAGCTCTGCTATAAAAAGCGCAACGTAAATGGAGATAATTTGTTCATTAAGCCCATACACCTCTGTGTGGTGTATAAGAAAAAACGCAACGTTTTTATGTCAGTTTGACAAAACATCCCAACTCAAGGTCCAATTATTAGCTTTGTCCATATCCCACTAGCCTTTACCAGTGAATATAATTTGCTTGGCTGTCATGGAGACAGAGAGCTTAGTATTGATATAATCTGTGGGGACTTTGTGATATTGTTGAAAGCTCAAATAAAAAAAAAAACTAGTAAGTGGACCTTGTATTTGTTTTGACAAACATTTATTTCTTTACTCAAGGACAAATTCTGAAGTGCAGAGGAATATTGCTTCAGAAATGTTGATTGGTGGAGCTTCAAATAAGCATTGCATACAAGTTACCGAGTGTGTGAGGCTGCTGCTGATCAATAAATCAAATCACATGTTAGGTCCTTGTGCATTTACGTAAACCTTGTGAATTTATTCCAATAAACGTTAACACATGGAGATGCAATGTTTTTACTGGAGAGCAGAGAACAGATCTAATTGCTATTTAGACACTATTTGCTAAAAGAAAAGGAGAAAAAAAAACTAACGCTCATACCAATCTCTCTTTAAGACGTTCATGAATCATGATTGCTTTATACAAAATTATATGACAGCAATCAATGTCACTTTGTTGATGGATAACCTGAGTGAAAGAGGAAACTCATCTCCAGAAGGCAATAACATTAAACTAAAGTCGTTAAGTAGTAATAAATGATAAGACAGCGTAGAGTTCGGGAAGTGTTCACGTGCCAGCTCTCCTGCCTTATTTGCAGAGTAAAGAAGCCAGCTGGCTCTCTTGATGTGGCCCTAAACCTGTGTCAGCTGCGGAATCGACATAAATCTCTGCGGACGCTCTTTGAGGTAATAGGAACCAGAGACAAGTCCAACAGGTGAATCATTACCAGTGAGAGACTCATCCACAGGGACTTGTTATTTAGCTGGCAGTAAACATTGACTCAAAAGGGATGAGGGAACAGAAGATAACAAAACCACCGTTCATGACCTCAGGTAGGGAAAAAGAGGAGGGATGGGTTAAGGGAAGGGAGGCAAGTGTGAGCGGGGAAGTGGAAGCTGAAAAGCGTGAGAAAAAGAGGGTGGCAAGGCCAAAAGGGAGAGAAAAATTTATCAATTTTGCAGGAAAAGTTAAAAGGAGAGCACTAAATAAAGGAAGATAGGGTAAAGAGAGTGTTATGGGGGAAGACCTTGAGAGAACAGGTGTTTTAATGCTTTTCTACCAGACAGAATATGGAGGGAGGGAGAGACAATGAAGAGATCGTCAGTCACAGCTAGGAGGCAAGAGATAGCGTATGAAACAAAAACAATCTCATAAAATGTCATAAACGCTCTGAAATGTACATAACAGCCAGAAGGTGAGCGTTACTCCGCCATGGACCACATTATGAAACAATAGTACGACTTTGATTATGTGACAGTATCACTTGGACAACCTAAACACCTAAAGCGGGTTAGTTTGAAGCTTGAGTGCGGGACTTTTACAATTGCCAAAAGGAGTTCACACAATGCTGATAATCACGGGGATGGAAAGCTCTCCGTTTTCGCAGTATAGTATAGTATACGTTAGCTGGGGGCTACAACTTGAGCCGCTTTATTTTAGACTATATTTGTTTACATTTTGGCAAATTGGCACCATTTAAAATATGCCGATATTAGCTAATAGCAGTTCTTGTGTGCAACGTTCCCGTGGATGTACAGACTACTAACACTGGATTACTTTAACGATGAAGAAAACTTAAAAACGTGACGATTCTCAGGCAAAAATGAACTGTCTGTCTAAGAAGTCTGGTTAACTTTAGAAAAAAAAAAACGTAATCTTAAAATGAAATCATCATCACAGGAGACGGAGCGTGGCTGTTGATTGCCCACACATTCCTGGTGCAAATGTGATTTCTTTTATGGTCACTTCATGAAACGCCATTGTCAAAATGTAAAAGAAAAAAGGAAAGAAATAGAGATAAAAACAAATTCCATTACAGAAGAGATTTTTAAGTATAGCTGTAGGTACAAAGAGGATAAAGCAAATTGAACTGCATCATAGCCTTTCTGATAGAATAATCCAATAAAGGCCAATAGAGATACAACATAAAAAGGACAGATATGACTTCTTGACAGGTTTACTGAATCTATGAGACTTCAAAGCTCATATTAAAATGTTCCTCTGCCGTAAGCGCTGAAATCTGATTTCTCATTCCTTTGGCCGTCATGCACATAATGTCCTAATAATATTTACATCTTATAAAATTGACAGTAAACATCTCGTCTCGCTTGCCAATGGCCTGCTCATCCCGGCTGCATGCTGCCTGTTTGAGCAGTGAGAGCTGTTAGATCCACAAAGAAAACTCTGTGTTTACGTCTCTCCTATATGTTAATTGGACACACATAGCTTTACTCTTTGTTGTTTAATTGGACAAAATGTATCGCAGACCAACTCCAGACATCTTTTAGATCTCCACTAAGTCCTGGGTGCAATTTATGCATTTTTTTTTTCACTTTTTCACAAGCCAATATCTATGCTAATGCAAATTTCAGTGTAACGCGTGACACCCTTCTTAATTAAAGGTGTCACCTATTTGCATTGACCTGTGTTCGGCCACAGAGAAACATAAAGATGCAGCACACACCAACACTGGCAGGTTGTATCCATATTTTGGTAGACAGTGACTTCTTATTAACTACTTCTAAACCCCTCCTCTAAAATAAGCCTACATACATTATTGGTTCTCAAACTGCAGGGCAGGACCTCCCCAGGGGCCACAGAGCCATTGGTGGCATTAGGAGGGCCCACAAGTGCAACTATTTCTAAATGTAAATCAATAAAGTAAACGTGCACTAAGTACATGTCATTGATCATCTTATTTAAAAAAAAAAAAACGTAATTCAACTTGTCTTATTTTGTTACAAAATGTCCCAATATTATTACAGTAATGCTTTATAACTAAACTAAGAGGTTATGCCATGCTAGCAGCTCCGTGAGGCTGTACTATGGATGCAGATGCAATTAAAGGGAGAGGAGTTAATGTATCTCTGGCCTGAGATTGTGTTTTAAATCAATTTTCAGAGAAACTTTTGCCGACAGAGTGATGCTCTATCTATTAGTGGACAGTAAATTAACAGTTGCTGCTTGAGGCTGTTCGGACTGTAACGGGGAATTCTGACAAGAGACGACCCCTTATTGATAAAATGGAAGGAGAGATGTAATCAAAGGGAAAGATCAAGATGAAGGAGTGATTGAGGCAAGTAAAGCATGTACTGTGGGAAAATAAGGCATGCAATTCAGCGTATATGCAGACGCAGATTTTTTTTTTTAAATAAAAAATAAAATAAATAACAACACTACACAGGATCTGAGTTCAGGTAGACAGTAATTTACGTAGAAAGTAATTTACCATTAAGATGAGTGATTTTCCAACACCCTAACACGTTACCACAGATGACTTCCCTCTACCACGAAATGATGTACAGTCCGAGATGGCCACCGCTTGGCTCTGAAATCACCCAGCTCTCCATGCAGCGGAGTATTTCAGATGCTGGAAGCTGTTTGTGGGAATCACTGTAGCATGGGATAACCTTGGGATGGGAGGCATCGCATCATTTCCTCTACACACCAATGAGATGAGATGGTGCCCACCTAAGCTCAGCTGGTGTCCTTAAGCACTCCCTCCTTTACCATGACAAACTCCCCCAACTACTTGATATTTGGTGGTCCAAAGTGACCTTACATCCCGTTTGGCAGCACAATATCATTGTGGTACCAAACACAATCAGTGGGTTCTTTCAGGCTCCAGCTGCTACGATAAAAACTCCCCCACCTGAACATTTACGGGCTGGTAGTTGGAGAATTTCCAGCAGAAAGGTCACAGGGGTCAAGCCAAAGTGACCTTCATACAAGAAACATCAATAAAGTTACATTGATTTGCTGTTTTCAAAATATGGTCTCCGTCTATGTAGACAGATACTTGGAACTATATTCTGTCAAAGTAATGCAAAAATGTAAAATTTAGATTTCTCCCTTTTGGTTTCTGATTTTTTTTTTCAGAAAGGAGAACACACGCATGTCTGTAGACTGAAAGCAATGCACAAGTGCCTTAAACCTGCATTCTTTCTCATATCCAGCAGGGGGCAACTCCTCTGGTTGTAAAAAGAAGTCTGATTATGTAGAAGTCTATGAGAAAATTACGCCAACTTCTCACTTGATTCATTACCTCAGTAAACATTTGCCTAACGAGTAATGATTTCAAGTCTTCATTACAGCATGATGTTCATTGAGTAAATTATGGTCCCATTTAGAGTAAAATCGACGTTAGCTTTGATTGACAGGTCGCTACCACCATGTTGTCCACTTTGGGTGTTTTCTTTTTACAATGTTAACGCTTTCGCAGAGTTTTTTCAGTTCGTGAAAGTTAATTGTAACATTTTGGTGTGTCAGTTGTTCAGTTGTACTTTGCTCCACCCTCTCATGTAACTCCTGGTCAATATCATCCTCCTGCAGAGCCGGACAGTCCCACAGTGTCAGACGTGCACATGCGCTGGTTGCAAAAAACAAACATGGCTATGGCCAAAATGCCCAACTCAAGGCTTCAAAACCGTAGTCCATAATACAACGGGTGACGTCACGTTGACTACGTCCACTTCTTGTAGGCAGTCTATGGTTAACAGTGTAAGTAGTCTAGGAAACAGGCGCAATGTTTGCCTCCAACCAACACCAGAAATGGTAAACAATCTCATATAAAAATGTAGAAGTTTTTTATATTTTGTGTTCATGAACTAAATGTAAAAAAAAAAACACTTTAGCACTGAAAAAACAGAACATTACATCACGGTGCATTCATGTATTATGTTGTTCAGTATAACACATCTGCCTTTCAATCACAACTGCATTCAGTTTTAAAACTTGTAATCTGGGTGCTTTCAACGAGAAAATAACTGTCAACATTACATTACATTACAACAGCAAAAGTGTTTTTGAATGGTTGCAGCTTACATCATAACCTTGAGACTTTCAGCTGAGATGATGATGGCCTACCTCGAAGTGAGGTGCGAAAAAACCCAGAGACAATCCAGCAAACCCAAACATGCCTCATAAATTTGAGCATGGAAATGTATTCCTGACCTTTGGGAACACTTTATGTAATGTATTCTGTTGTTGTGATGTAAATGATCCAAGCTGTCATCACTAGTAACTACTATAATAACAGGGTTGAATGTAAGTCATGTGACACATTCTGTTGATATTACTGTTTCTTTGTATATTTGGATTATTGGTTGAATGGATTTGTGTGAGGCCTGCTCCCCTGCAGGCTTCTAGTAATGCACATCATTTCCCTTCTGTAATAAATTGCATTCAAACTTCTTTTTGAACTTCTATCTCTGGCTCTTTTTTTCCTTTTCATGTGAACACTATGACTTACAGGAGATACTGCAACCCTTCTATGAGAGCCGGCTTCTTTTTTTTTTTTTTTAACTCAGACTTCGAGAGTGGCCACTGGATTAGCTATAAACACTTTTGATTTCCTCTGAGGTCGGATGAGACGTCTCACAAGCTTGTTCTTCTTGAGCGCTGACCTTTACTCCTTTGGTATTTCCTTTGTTTCCAGACGGAAAGAGTGACAAGCATTAAATGCACAATTGTTCTGCCCTCGTCAAAGATTCCTTAAAGGGCCAGTGTAGTATTTAGGGGGATCTATTAGTATCTATCATAACTATGTTTTCATTAGTGTATAATCATCTGAAACTAACTGACGTTGTGTTTTCTTAACCTTAGAATGAGCCCTTCATATCTGGATATAGCGGGTCCTCTTTAGAGTCCGCTATGTTGCACCGCCATGTTTCTACAGCAGCTCAGGACGGAAAAAAATAACTCTGGCTGCACATGGGGCTTTTCACGTTTTTATGTTACCTGAAGGCCACCGTAGATCTCCAACATGCATATATATATCTAGCTACCAATGAAGCTATATAGCTATATGGCTAAGCTGCCAACGGGACAGGTTAAATGGTGGACAATGAATACTGCATAACATTAAAATGGCCGAACCTCGCCATCAACACAACATGTAAACATCAACTTCAAAACAGGCATCTTATAAAAACTGCACTTACAGACAATGCTTCTCATAAGGTATTCCAAAGGAAGATGGATGTAAATGCTTTGACAACACATTTCCACAATGTGCTTTCTACCCGGTATTGCAAGGAAAAACAAAATGACCTCTTACAGGGTTCAAGCAAGAAGGCCTGCGCAATGTCAAACTGAATCAGCGCCCTCTACTGGCTGCAAAAGAAACTGAACGTTTATTTTTTCCTCAGGTCAGAGCAACAATATGTCATTTTCTGCTGCTAGAGTCTTTCAATCAAAACAAGAACAAAAGACTTTGGCGTCGTTAAGTAGCGCGGGATCATGGGAGTTGTTGTCTTCAACAGCACTGTCGTCTTTGCAGTCAGCTTCTCCCAGTTGGATTCCTTCATTGTTCATCATTCAGGAGGTTAAAACAGGTAAAAACATCAGTGTTTCTCCGACACTGCTTTGTTGACTTTTGTTCAGCTTCTTTCTCTGATTACTTAAGAGCCAAACGCACGATTCGTCCGGTTAAAATAAGTAGCTAAAAAAACGACCAAGATCTAAAATAAATTCATAAAAACATGGCTTAAAACTGAATGAAGAGTCCATTTATGACAGCTTCTGGCAGACAACCATGCAAAGGGGATACGTCACCTTTACATGCGACCAAATGAAACTCACCGTTACCTTAATTAAAATAACGGATTTCTCTGGGTTTGAAAATAGTAAAAAATAAAAAAGAAACGACCAGAAACACAGTTAGAGTGCAGCTAAAATGCAGTAATATGTTGTAAATTGCCACAAATGCAACAAAGGAAATAAAAGTGCAGCAGACAATATTATCAACACTGTGAGGTTTGTTGATTACGAAAGTGTGGAGGCTTGTAACTGTTATAATTAAAAACATTAACATATACTATAGGCATATAACACAGAGAGAGAGCGAGAAACATAACGTGAAAGATTACAGTATATAAACTGAGTTTGCATAAGTTCTTGTATTCGCATAAACACGGCTACAGGGGGCCAGATAATATAAGCACATCTTGGCATGTTGCGAGAGCTGCACACTCTGCAGCGACTCTCGTTTTAAGTCCGTAACATGTTCCAACATGTGCATTAGCCGATGGAGGAATCCTGTGTACACAGTCCAAGACAGATTGATCGTGTGCAGCCTTGGATTTGAATCTTTTTACACAGTTAATTTCAAGAGCACGCTTTCATCAATTACAGTCCCGGGGGTTGGATAAGATTAAACTACTCACTGACTCACTTTCTAATGCAGAACTACGAACAAAGCGGCTACACCTATATCCTCCAACAAAAAGGGATCGATGTCTGAATCGGATGAAGAATCACTTTAGTCGCAGAGTGCAGGGGAGCGGGATGGATTTGTCTTCGTAAACATCAGCGCAGGAACGCTTTGACAACTCGCGAGGAAAGACAAATCCGTGCAAACAAACCAGGAATAGGCCACACGCTGATAGTTGCAAAACATATACATATACATACAGCTTATTGACTATGCACAGCTATGCAACTATATGTTACATTCAATGTTTCTATGTGCATTCAAGCAGCAGGGAAGTATATAATGTGACCGCGTGGAGAAAGGTCCAGTTGTCCATTGGTTTTTACGCTGAATACAAACACAGAGTAAACATGAAATTACAAACACCGAACAACACCGTTAGAGAGCTTGAATAGTTTCAAGAAGTCTGAAGCCTGAGGTCACACAGACTTGCACAGACGTTGAGAGTCTGACTCTTCCCTGCAGTGAGCTTTCCTAATACTCCAGTCTGGTCTCAGGGCCACTTAGCTCTAATTACTGCACCCTAATGGCAGGGCCAATCACTAGCAGGTTAATTGTTTGATCTCTGCCATATGTACAGCCTGCCGTAATGTTAATCCACCTCTCCACACATACATGAGCCCGCCATCCAGCGTCCCACGCCGCCCAGCTGCTGCTGTCAGAGGAGCAGTCTGTGTTGCTGCAGAGCAGGCAAGTGTGTCAAGGTCGGTTCAGATGGGAGGTCAAACCCAAGTTGAAGTGTGTCAAGCAGAAAAATAAAGACATTAGCAGCATTTTCTTCACGATGAATGAGTGACGCCCACGTCCCTTGTTTGCGTGGTAAATGACCATTAGCTGTAAAAGCACGGTCTGTGCAGCTCAGTGCACAGGGGTTTAAGTCGTTTTAAGTATCTTGTAACAAATATTTTTACAGCAATTTGGAGAATGAATCAATTTCCCGAATTTAAAATGAATGAAATAGGTTTTTTGGGCTGTTCAGATGTAGCTGTGATGGGACATGAAGCTCCATCTTATTGGCTTTGGACATGGACATGCCGCATCGTGAAAAACACAATGAAGCAGTCTTACCGTCACCTGACTTCCTTAGAGGCAGCCCTGCACATCCTGCCATCCTAAACAGAGACATTTAAACAAATAAACACACAAAAAGTCCATGAGCTCTGCAACTGTTGCAAATGTCATTTTTATTAATTTTAGCTGGCCCTTACTGTATTTTCTTTAATGTATTCATATTGTCTGTTTAACACTGTGTTACATGTTACAGTTTCATGTCATGTAAGGGACAACAAAGATTTGTGATCTGATCTAATCTAGTCTAATCTGGCTCATGATAATGTTGGTTGGATATGAATTGATTTTGCAGGTTGTATACAAGTTAGTGCATCACTTTTCATAGGTATAAGTAACAACAGTGAATGAAAACAGCCTGAATATCATCACATTTAAAAGTTGCTTATGAACAGTATGTACCTTGATATCCGGATTATACAGAAAGATAGATATTCTTTTTTTTTAGAAACATTAATGATAGCTGCATTCCACTGAGGGCAGTATTTTGCATGCTGGTTTACTGGAATCATTTACTGGGACACTCAATGCACCTGAGCCATTGTTAATGTTATCAATTCCACCTGATGCTTTTCAAACTATAGCAAGTCAATATGCCTGCTGTGAAAAAGCTCCATTATGCATCCACTCGACTATTTCCCTTAGACATGATCGAGCCAGCTGAGCACTGGAGTTAATATACCAACCAATCATGGCCTGTTACAGTGTTCACTTCAACTGTCACCACATGTTAATAAAACAGTAGAAATGTATGCATGCCTGTCAGTATTCCACTCCTTTCAAAGCAAAGATATTGTGTCCTTGTGTAGTTGTTTGAAAGGGTCCTTCATATCATTTGAAAAATAGATCACACACGCACCCCCCCCCCACACACACACACACGCATATCGCCCCGTACACAGTATTCCAAATAGCCTTGCCTTGATGGAAAACAGCACATCCGGGGGGAAAGGACAGATATTACACGGATCATTAGCTGCAAATATAAAAGGGAGCATCACAGCGGCCTAATGACGCTTTGATAAGCTCTGTTCTGGAAGTAAACATAATCTGTTGACTTTCAATTCTTCTGTCACACCACCAATGATAGTTGAGGCAGAATGAAGCATTTTGCTGTAAATGGGCTGCTGTCGTGCGGAGCAAGGCAATGTGGGACCCTCTTGAAGAAAATAGGAGCTGGTGGGGAAGATAAGTTAAACATGTAAATATCTTTTTTTTATGTAACATTTTCTAGATGAGAAACTCCGCCAAGTGTCTACAGCTGCTTCTCATCTGGCTTGACATAAATGCCTGCTGTCTTCGAGCCTTTCCGTTGCTGTTGATCACTGAGTCACTGTGACTCATAGCACTTTTTTGGCAGGACCAGCAGTATTTACCAACATTTACAGAAACCTGCAAATTAATGCTGCATTATAGAGATGCCAACAGAAATTCCCCTTCTTCTCAGAGATAAAAAAAAAAAAAAAAAAACACAGAAAAGCCCATTAAGTCTGAAGAAAAGTCCAAATCATCTTCCAAGATGCAGTTATCTGAGGACATGCAACAGGACTGTGCACTTGTTTAAAACCAACAGAATACACGTGTCCTCTCTTTGCTTTACAGGGCCATAAATAAAACAAATGTGTAGGTTTAATAAGGCCAAACGTAAACCTGATGTGTAAATGTACAGTTGTTAACATTCTCAGTGAGGCACAAAGAGAAAAGAGAGGCACATATTGTCGTGGCTGGAGGTGTGCAGCACACATGGGAACCAGATGGAATTATATCGGTGTGTGTGTGTGTGTGTGTGTTGAGGATTGGCAACAATCATGGCCCATCACATTGATTTCATGGCACACTGACAGTTTAGAAATAGAGTCCAAGGACACCGATGGAGGTTAAATGTCTGACAAAACGCCAAATAACAAAAACCAATAAGCAAGGCTTAGTAAGTGAAATGGGCGCAGGTAACCAGGTAGGAAATGCCAAGGCTATGAGGCTCCACACATACAGTAATGTGAGTAAAGGTGTTGGGCAGGTAAATAGATGGTGCGTTCCAATACCCATACTACAACACTATTAAGTATGGCAAAAAAGATTTAGTGTGTACCATGACGTCCTATCCTGCATCTGTTCGCATTTTGCAGAATGCAAGCTAGCATGCTTTTCAGGTTACTCTGACCCACAATCCTTTTCACAGCGGATTATATGGGCAAGAGGGTCAAAGTTCAACGTTCAGCAATGTTATGACAAAATAGGATGTCCCCATTGTATGTGTGGTGCATGCAAAAGTACATACTTTGTACGGGCAGCTGCAGTACAAACTAAAAGTAAAAAGAAAAATATTTCCATTTTGGAGCGCAGCCATACTCTGGGACTAATTAGGTATTGTGGAGCAGGTGTGCAGGCAGGTGGGGAGTCAGGTGACCTGTGAAGGATCGGGGCACACGGAAGACAACTAGTGGGCAGAAGAAGAATGGCGGGTATAAAATGACAGACATAAAAAGTCAGGCCTGAAGATTACATTACATTACAGATGCGATGACAAAATGATACTATGGACAAACAGAAACCATCAAAATATTCGGGGAACATAACTTTAAGCAACCCACATGCCTATCTGACTAACGCTGCGGCCATATTCCCTCTCCCTGGTGTATTTGTGCGTCAATCTACTGTATCCTGAATAAATAAATGGAGATGCGTTATTGGAAAATGCCTAGTTTGTTCACAGAGAATTGGGGTCATAAAGCACCGACCACATTACTTGTATAGTTGTCATCATTTATTCCTCTCGACCATTAGTATATAAGTCGTAAAATTGAAACTTTTGGAGGGGGGCTCTCCATGCGAGGCCGCACATTAATTGTTGTGCCTCTCGATCATGTTATGTGTAACTCGATCCCTCTTCACCTCATTACTCAAAATGCAAATCATCCTCAGGATAAATTAAATGCATTACGAACACTGCCTTGTGGTGAGAGGATGCTTGCATTAGGAGAGGGTCAACTAAGGCATCTCCGGTTCCTTTATATTCATTTCCTTTATAATCGCTCAAATCCTCAACAGCGTTTAGAAAGCAATCCTCGCCCAGAGCGGTGTTTACTTTGCACACAATCTGGAAAGTCTGCCGAGCAGAAAGGAGGCACAGGAATACTGACGGCCCTGCTTCATATTCAGATCTCTCTTCTGCCTTTGGAGGGGCCTTCTGAATCCTAATATAGCAGTAAAAGTCCTATGCACAAGGGAAGTGTGGTCAGTAATGTATTGATCCAGGCAACTGTGGATAAAGTCGACATATTTGTCTTGACGCGATTCAATAATGTAGCAATACTTAGATACAGTACAAATTCATGCTCAGTCATACAGGAGTACTTCCTCACTCTTGATTTGCTGCTTTTAATGAAATTGATGTAGTTTGGTTATTAAAAAAAGTACAATATATGAACATTTATGTATCAAATGCATGCACAGTTTGCCACATTAGAGTTACTACTGGCCTTCATGTGTAGAGCTCTTGAAAGGATGTGCGACAAACTGGGTTATCTTAATTTAAATTCAACCCGAACCAATGAAGGTGCAGATAACATGAAATATGTAATGTACCAAAAACACAACAAAAGGAAAAAAAACAGCAAGTGCAAAGGTTTCATAAACTGAGTGGATACATGTTAATGGGCTGGGTAATAGATCTCGATGTGAACTAAAGGTCCTTACAGGTCCACCTAGTTCCTGGTCTACCAGGCCTGAACTGGGACCCAAGTAAGGTTGAGTTGGCCAAGGTCAAATTCAGATGTTTCCCTTGTGATCTAATTTAATCTGATTTTAATTGGTAATTTAAGGATTTGTTCCATTAGTGTGAACCAGTGTGGACCTGTGTAGACCTCTACTGTGCGTATATTCAACTGGAACTACTTTATGTTGACATTGTGCTCTGTCAATTATCCAGGGGCACTAAATCTGCAACATGCAAGATAGTTTCCTCTTGGGTTCATTTTTGACACATTGTACTATTTAATATAAACATAACATACTTGCAACTCATTAACAAAGCATATCTGAGCCCTGTAGAAATCCTACATTTATCTGCAATTTGCAAGGGACAATTATTTGTGAAAACTCACTGCGTGTAAGCAGTGTTCGCTTATCACGCCTGTGAAATGGGCCCCAGAGTAAAAGGGACTTTGTTTCTGGAAGGACAAGTTTTTTTCAAATGTACTTTATCAATAATTTGAGGTCAATAATTGAAATTACAGATATATCTCAAAAAAGATGAAACCAAAACCTGCATAGACAACACCAGACTAAAGTGAGAAAAAGTGTGCTTACGTAACCTTGAACTCAGCCTTTAAAGAAAAAAGTTTTTTCCATCAAAAATAGATAATTCTTCATATTACAATCTGTGAATTGCAAGTACAACTTGTCTTGTAAAGTAGGACGCCTTTCATTCCCCGTGTTTCTGTCCAAAGTCAAAGCTGTAGCGGTGCGCCGCCTCAGTGCTCAGCGTATGCCTCAGTTAACCTGGACTGTGTTGTACACGCCCTAAGGCATGCTGTCAGAAAACCTTGCCTGATGACAACCTGACAACTCCATCCATCTTATTTACCCGCTGGACAGCGCAGATCTGCTGTGGCAATCAATAACGCTCACAATTAGTTTCCCTCCTGGGGGTGGAGGTAGAGGGAGGTACACGAGGGGGAGGGGCGGGGGGGTGTAGGGGTTGGCCGGCAGTCCCCGACACAGCTGGACAGAGTGTACGTGTGGCCCGGGTCCATGCCTGCCACATGTCCTGACATTAGCGAACATCTCTTGGGAGCCGATGACATTTCCATATGTCCAGTAGAAAAGAGGGAGAGCTGTGTGTGACACAGTCTGCAAGCATGCAAGTCTGCGTGCATATCTTTGAATGTGTGTTATTTCTCCGTTACGTGTGAGCACTCATGTGCATTGTTTAGTTTTTCACCTTGGCTCGTGACCTGGAAAATCTCCTCCAAAGGGCAGTGAGACGCTGAGGAGGTCTCTCCAGAGGACGCTCATGGATCTATATCAAGACGTAAAAATAGATAACTGTCATTCGTCATCGGGGTGTCTGGAAGTTAACCCTGACCAACAGGGCTTAGCCAAATAGAGCAACCACAGAGCATACAAGTCCCAGCATGCTTCAGTGTCATTTGGATGCCCTTAGCAACCTGGCATGACTGCAGGCAGGTGATTGATAGCAGGTTTCCTCTTGCGATTATCTTTTTATGTGATAAAATAGATTAGATCAGAAACAATATAAGGAGAAAAAAAAAATCTAATAAGAAAGACATATTGCCTGAATTCAAGTGATTCATTTTTCTGAGTAGGTGATATATGTTAAATATGACCTGTCATTGAAGAATGACTGAGATGAAATGATTGAAAAACTTTTTTTTCGTCCCTTATTTACCCTTCCGGTCAATGACATGTCATTTAAAAACAATGTTTTTCCTCTGAATAAAGGTGACATCTTGGATGGATCATTGTTGAAGGTCAGAAAATTGGTTTTCCTTTGTTGGTAATCAGAAATACTTTGGACGGCTTCCCTTTTCCCTTCTCTCTGCTGCGTTTCCATTTTTGGTTCAGTTACCCATCACGATGTCTTCACTGCAAACTCTTTACCTTTCTTCAACCTCTTCCACTCACACTTCTAAACTCATCCAAATGCTTATCTGGCAGAAGTACTTGCGACACGTAAAAAAAGGCACATTTCCTCTTTTATGTTTTGAGAAATTATTAATGTTGCTAAACCCTTTTAAAATCCTAAGAGAATTGCAAATACATATTCGATTTCCCTAGAGGGCAGCGAAGAAAGTCTGCACAAGCAAGTTGTTCTGAAGGAATACTGCACCGCAGTGAAAAATGTATTAACTCAGCAATACAAAAACGCTTAACAAATAAGAGATGTACCCGTACGTTAATAAATGAGGCTTCAGCAATGAGAACCTGAGGAAAATTGCTCCTTAAGGCAGAGGCAGTACTTCAGGCAGCAGTAGGAATGTGCTATTTTGTAGTATTTAAAAAAGAAGTCAAATTTTTCCGCGTTCACTACAAAAAAAGTACCCTGATTGTTATTAAAAAGAACACATTTTTCCTTTCCGTGTCCCACTAAAAGAAGACAAAGAATTCTGAAAAAGTGGAATAATACATGAACCTAGCTGAAGGGTATGACCTAAAAAACTGAAGTTGTGTCAGTTGAACTGTACAACTTGTATATCTCATCAACCTGGAAGTCCTTGAAGGTTAAAGACAGGGGTCCCGGTAGCCTGTGGCGCCATTAAATCACTGTGTGTCAGCGTTAAACTTTGATCATGACAAATAATGGTGTTTTCATGTGAGCCCACGCATTGGACATCAATAAAGCCTAATGGTGTGTCAGCCCTATTAATGGATTACTGCTCAGAGCTCATAAAAACACAATATCCCATCAAGTCTAAAGGCCCTAATGATCCCACAGTGTCTTGTAAAGTCACTGTAGGTCCCGTCCCCTGATGGATATCAGCTCTTAGTCCATTTCATCTTACTGCTGTTTAAGAGAATGGAGAATGTAAAAGGAGGCCGAGCCAGTATGATTACCTGCAGTGGTATGCCAGATAGGAGACTCCCAGTGTAGTCTTAAGGGCAGCAGAACAATGTTCCGAATATTAAACTGATCGTAAAGATGAAGATAAATGTGCGGTTTTATGTGATATGAAGGGAAAATGAAAGTTTTAAACACCACTTAGTGATCAATTCAGACCCATAGTGGCTTTAAGGAAAAAGTTCAACATTTTGGGAAATACTATTTTTTTTTATTCGCTTTGTAGGAGAAAAACACAAGCAGCCCAAGATGACCACTTACGCTGTTTCGGTCTCCTCATGGTATCTCTGTAGCCACTGTAGTTCTAAATCTGCAGTTGCATTTTTAAGGGTCTGCACAACTATAAATCCTCCTATTCATCCTCCATGTCATGCTCCCTGGCAAGGTAAAAACCTCTTCGTGCCACAGTGGGAGTTAACAGTGAGAAAAGGGAAGTGGGGAAGAAAAAGAAAGAAAACCTACAATGATGCCTATATCTGTGTGTGTCTACATGAGTGTGGAAGTGTACACATGCGTGCAAATAACAGCGTCATTTGTAGATGCATATTCTCACATGCAGTTATGCAGACACGTATATGTGTGTGGGAACATTTTTCCTGACGCCAGCATCAATTGGCTGTTTAAACCCTCTTAGGCAGTGGAGCTCTTAGAAGTCTGATCTGGAATTAGCTCACTTATTCATTGGACAGGGATATCTCTATTTTGGGAAAATACTGTGGACGTTCAGTTTAAAGCTTTCTTCATTTATCTGTGTGGTATCCTGTTAAAGTACAGTATGAAACATCACATCCCGATCCCTATTATTGCACCCTGCAGGTCACATTCACCTTCTGCTCTGGAGCTTTGCAGCACAGATATTTAATGAGGATTTTTCAAAGATCTGTTCCAGCTGATGAATGCACACTTTGCTGCATTTGTGTTGCATTATAGTCCATAGGTTATTGAATTATAGTTGCTCTGCAACCCTTGTTTTAACAAAAGCGAAAGAAAGTGTTTTTCATTCGTATTTGCTGTTTCATATTGACCAGCAGATTAGACATGAGTAATGCTGTGACATTCTATATTTAATTAGACTTTTTATTTAATCCAACCTGTCTCAATAAAAAGGTTTAAACTTGTGTTTTTCCCTTTTTTATTGGAATACATAGGTGTAGTACAGCATTATTTGTGGCGGGAAAGAGGCTTTACTTGTTTTCTATTTGTTAATTGTGAATGTACTTAATGATTGTACCTCCTGCAAAGTGATTCGACTCAGTCAGAGCTTTAATATTGATGGTGAACATCAAGTTTATCAAAGTAACCAAATACGTCAAGGCTGGTAACACTGATAATCTCAGAACTCCCTGGAGAGAGTTCAATCCAGTCAGCTACACCCAGAGTATGTAAATGAACTGTAATTAATACAACTGTACAATAGAATATGTGATTTGGCCATAGCTCTTAATTAGACAGTAAAATATATCTTCGTCACCCTCGACTTGCAGCTTGACCTCAGTGTCGTAGCTGTGGCTGATTCTGATTTGACATATGTTAGTTTGCTGTCTGTTGTTAATAACTATTAGATATAAATCATCCTTGGCCTTCAAATGAATGCAACCACAAATGTCACGTGGCATTTAGTATGGCGTCATTATATAGACTGACTTTCTCTCAGGACCTCAAACTCTGATTAGCCTCCCTGTCTGGAAATGTCAGACAAAGTTAAAAATGTCACCACTTTTACTTTAATGACCTGTACTGTGGTTGACATCAAGTGAAATCCCCAAACTCATTCCCAGTGACACAGATGGAAAGGTGGCTAAATGACTACTCCGCTTAAATTCCCACTCTACATAGGTAACAAATGACAGGCAAGCGCACTATTAATATCAGCATCAACTCAGGCAAAATAGAGGCCATGCATCAGCTATGCCGGTCAATGGAGAGTGGTCAGCCGTGGAAACAGCAACGGCATAAGCACGCTCACTTCAAGCTGGTGTATCGGCAGCCAAAAGGCTCTTTCTCCCAATCCCCGGCCATAACCACCACACGTCTCTCTGCCTCCTCTGCTCAGGTGCAGCGTAGTTATGCTCCAGGTGGCCAACACACCTGACACCACTCAGCTCATTATCCAGCAGGAACTGTAAAGGGAAAAGGAATAGCACGCCACCCCCTAACATTCTCCGGCTTCTAAGAATAAACGTATTATAATGATAATAATGTTCAAAAAAGAAAATCCTTAAATTTTGAAAGAATTATCTATAAATTATCAAAAAAATCCCAAAGAATGACCACAATTTTCAAAATATCTTTGTTTTTTTTTTTAAAATTACCTTAATTTTCCAAAAAACCTTTGATTTTGAAAAAATGACCACAATTTTCAAAAACCTTCAATTATTGAAAAATGACCAACTTCCAAAAAACCTTTGATTTTCGAAAAAATTACCTTTATTTTCCAAAAGAATTTCGATTTTGAAAAAATTCTTCAACCTTCAAGAAAATGTTTGGTTTTCAAAAAATGACCACAACCTGATTTTTGAAAAAAATTACATTAATTTTCAAAACAAATCCTTCAATTTTGAAAGAATTACCTAAATTATAAAAAAAATCTTTCATTTTTTTTTTTTAAATAAACTAAATTTTCAAAAAAAAAACTTTGATTATTGAAAAATGACCAACTTTCAAAAAACCTTAGATTTTCAAAAAAATTACCTTCATTTTCCAAAAAAACTTCAATTTTGAAAAAATGACCAACTTTCAAAAAACCTTTGATTTTCAAAAAAATGACCTAAATGACCTAAACCATAAATTTTGAAAAAATTACTAGAATTTTATAAAAATCTTTCGTTTTCGAAAAATGAGCTAAATTTTCAAAAAAACCTTTTGATTTGATTACCTTAATTTTTAAATTATCTTTTGATTTTGAAAAAATGACCTAAAGCAGAGGTCTTCAACAGGGGGTCCGCGACCCCTAGGAGGTCCGTGAGGTACTGCAGGGGGTTGCGAAATTTTTGGTTGATTAGACAATTTGTTATATTTCTTACATTTTAAAATTATTATTTTTTTTTTTATGTTTAGTGCTAAATAGCTATTTTTAGCATGCTTTAATGCTAAACTAAGACAACTATCGTACCTGTTTTTACAGCAGCATGTAAAAACACTCATTCTGACCATGTTAGCATGCTGATGTTAGCATTTAGCTCAAGGCACCCCTGTGCCTAAGTGCAGCCTGACAGAGCCACTAGCATAGCTGCAGACTCTTACGCTGTGTCTCTATTCGCCTTCCTCCGTACTTTCACTTGCTATTTTATGTACATTGGTCAACATTGAGTGTGGTAAAATGCAGTAAGAAGAGGGACCAGCAGCTGTTGCCGTTGCTCCGGTGAACACTGAACAATGCAAATGTGAGTTATACATGTGGGCTTTTTCACTAAGTACCACTATACTGGCTTTTGTCAGATAGGAACCATCAGTATGTCTTAATTTAGCAGTCTGTAAGGATGAATGATGAATGATACTGCGGACGGAAACACGAATGCTAACAGCAGTGATCATCATTCCAGCAAGTGCACTACAGCAGTGTTCGACGTGAGACCACACTACCCTGTCAACATTCACACACTATGCAAGGAAGTACATAGTTACACAGTGTATCACATGGAAGTGTACCAATGGCAGCATCCACATTGAGACAGCATTAGTTTTGTTTCTGTAAAGATGTTGAACTTAAAATATGTCAATCATTTGACTGCTGTCTGGGTTTTTGTTTGATTGCTTTTAGTAATTTTCTGTTTCTGTATTCCTGGAGCAAGGCTTGGAGGAACAGTCTAATGTTTGATGTGCTGGGTGAAGCTACTTTGAAAGACCTTAAATACAATTGCAAAAAATAACGTTTTTCCGCTTCCCACCTGTGTCGATCTACCTGTTTTGTGGTATTGCCATGCACAGCTTCACTCACCAGAGGTAACATCCTTTTTTATCACTTTCTATGATTACAACCTTATCTGATCATTATTAATTTAGCCAGAACCCCCACGCTGCCCCTCACCCTCCTGTTCCCTCACATCTCATTGCTGCTGTTATCCTGTTGCGATATCCCGACCGGGGATTTGAACTGATGTCGGTAAATGTTAGCCTAAATGACAATTAGCGTTGTCCTGATGGCGTCTGTGTAGTCTTCATACACGGGATATCCAGCCAGTGTGCTAAACATGTGTTTTGATAACTTCCCTTGTGCTTGCTTCTCAGGGAGGCCGTTTCATTTTGCCACCAGTGTCAGCTAATTATTTCTGGCCCCCTGTTGTTTCAACACGTTGAATTTCTCCCCGGCCGACCCCCCTGCTGCGCTGCACTCCGAGTCTTCCCCGACTCGTTCTCATTAGAGACGGCGGTTACGCTGCCCGTTTTGTGTATCTCTTCTACTCTCTCTCTCTCTCCCGGTCTATCTTTATCTCCCTCTGTTTGTTTCTCTCTCGGCTTTCTTAGAGTCCCTCTCCAAACACTCTGTTAAATAAAGATTCCACTCCAGGCAGAACAAACCCAAAATTCAATCAGAGTTGTATACACAAGTCTGACTAATGCCTGCACGGCCACACACTCACACGGAACATGTTTTCGAAACGCATGCAGGTACACACGCATAAGCAGCACCTCATTAACACGCACTCAGTAGTTGGAAAGCAGCATTGGCGGTTTTTGTTTTCTTTTCACAGGCATATTCCCCACTGTGGGTTTATTAAAGACAGATCATGTTTACAGTATTGTTTTAGCTAAATAATCCAGTGATACTTTGTTCAAACGTAAATAACACTCTGCATGCAAATTAAAAAAAACCTCATTTACATTGTCGTTGCTAAGCTGAAACGCAGCTAATCATGTACCTTCTCAAAGCTCATTATCCAACAAAAATATCTTCAATTTATTAATGAAGAACCAAGCAATGGATTCTCCATATTCTTAGAATTGTTGGCGATGTAAGCATTCTTTGTAAGACAGAAAGGCATGCATAATATTTAGACAGTTTACTAAATATTGCTAATGCTGCCTGTGTTTCATCCGTTTTAAAAACATTTTAGTTTTTACTGTTATTCTTAAAGTATTCCAGACCACAAATCAGGTCAATACTTAAAGAAGTAGTTCAACATTTTGGGAAAGGCAAGGTTTTTTGCCTTCTTACCAAGTGTCGCGTAAGGACCTGGAGTCAGATTGTGGTTAGCCTAGCTTAGCATAAAAGAAGATACTTTGTGTAAATTATTGAGCTTTCGAGGTTTTGCTGTATTTTCTACCTTTGGACTGAGCCAAGCTAGCTGTTTGTCCCTGCTTCCAGTGTTTATGCTAAGCTAGGCTAAACACCTTCAGACGAGCTTGGTAAAGAGAGTAGATTGATATTATTCCTTCCAATTTGAACTGAACTGTGAACTGTGTAAGAGACACTATTGTGAGACTTCCTACAGGCTTTTCCATGGAGAGGTTTCAGAGAACATAAAAGCTTTTATTTTTTCTCACCCATCTTAAACCTCCAGGGACAGTCAAAAGAACAATAGATGTATTTTGAGGGTTTAAATGGTGTGTTTGCGTTTGTGTTGCTTTACTGTATCTGAAACAAACTAAACACAGCTGAAGAGAAATCGTTAGTTTTTTCTTTTGGCGTTTTTGCTATAATAGCGACTTCCTGGTAGCTGAAATTTGAAAAACGGGGGCCTGAAAAATATAGTCTAAAAATATTGCTTTTATTATCTCTATTATTGTCTATCTGAGTCCTGATAGTGATTTGTTGAACATTTTAATGCCGTCCAAAACCAAAGACAAAGCTTTTGATCGAAAGGCTGCATGTCAATCTCTGTCTGTTTCCAAGGTGATGCTGAATCTAACCAGAGATGCTAATAAGAGGCAAAATGTCAGCTGTCGTTTGTAAATCACAAATCTTTACATTAATGTGAAAGGCTCGCTTTCCACACTGTATATACAGAACAACCGCTTACATTATTATAACGTCTCAATGAATCATAAAGTCATATGCAAAAGCAAAGTCGGCTTCTTGAATAAATTGTATGAATGACCCTCTATTGAGATAATATTGCTTTTTACAAAAAACTGTTCTCACGTAAAGGAATCAGGTAGTATGATGCTTTTCTTATCTTTAATTTTTCAGCTATGGTGCACCTACAATATCCACTGCAAGTAACTTACAGCCGAACTGGAGTATTTCATCACAGCGATGATGCAACAGTTCATCCTTACACAGACTCCCAGAAGCCTTTTAAGCTATTTTAATAAAAAAAAATGAATAAAAAACCTTTTGATGATGGCCAGCCACATGGTTTATAGTGTATTTAACCTCTAAGGCAACACCATGACTTATACAATCCAGTATTTCTTCATTTAAAAAAATCCTTTTTACATTTATTTCGTGTGTGTGTGTGTGTGTGTGTGTGTGTGTGTGTTTACTGTACTGGCAGCATCACTGAAGCAAACTGGGGATTTCTTAGACTGGAGGGATGATATTTAATGCATTTTCTTCTTTTCAGAATCCTGCCTTTGGTCTGGCATTTAAATTACTTATATTCAAGTAAGAGCACAGATGCTTCTATAATTATTATTACATATAAAATAAATTACTAGATGTAAAAAGAAAAAAAAGAAATGAATACCCAGTAAGGCGGACTTGGCTTGACAACCAGAGGGTCTCCGGATGAAGTCCCCAAACATTAAAGTATGGAGTGTGGACTGGTACTTTGAGAGGTACCAGCTCAGCTCCTGGGCACTGCGGAGGTGCCCTTGAGCAAAGCATCGGACCCCTCACACTGCTCCCTGGGTGCTGTCACTTTCCACTATGTGTCCAAAAGACCTAAAAAAGACCTTTGTAAATCTGTGGAGGCTGATCAGGTTGTGGATCCATGCTGATGACTCAATCATTAGAAATATTCAGGCCTCTGGCATTGTCAACTCACTACCTAATGTGCCCACAGTCATTTTGAGAAAAATCTTCCCACTCATTAGAATACAAAGACACTCATTACAGAGAGGTGACCAGGGTTCAACAGTATTTTAAATTGGCTGACTGCATCTGAATCCTTTCAAATGCTTTATTGCATCTTTTTTAGGTTATAAAGAACAGCTAAAACTCCAAAAAATGACATTAAAAGAATGTAAATTCATGTTTCTTGTGCTTACAGACATTTGTTTTTAATTAAAAATATATATTAAACTTCAGAATTAATAAACCGATGGAATAGTTCTGTATTTTCTGGCTTGCTTAAAAAGTAAATAAATAATTGTTTTTGGTTGTGGGTATATACTAAGTACTCTGGATTTTTTTTGTAGTTAATAATAACCTAGTATCTTGACTAGAGTTCAAATCTGGATCATATTATACAGTAAAGTCAGAAATCGCTGACTTAGTTGGGACGCTTTAAAAGGTTTTCCTCCCACCTGAACTGACTCCGCTCAATGCAGAGCACCAGCCCGCAGAGAAAACTCACATCAGCCGCTTGAATCCCTAAAGTCGTTCCTTCAGTCATTACCAGGAGCATGTGGCCATGCAGGCGATGAGGAAGGGGCATGACTGTGATGTCCTCAGGAACGTGAGGCTGCAGGCACCGAGAGCTCTGATTCGATGTGCTTTTGTTCAATTTGTTCATTGCTTCAGGTATACACCACCTGTAATTCACAGACACACACACACACACGCACACACGGACGCACCTTCTCTTTCTCTCTCTGTGTTATGAGAGCCATAGGGGTCTTTGCCATAATTCATGTGAATAAATGGAATGTTTTAACGGTGCGATATTTGATTTAGTGTAGATGGAGGTTTCTGCAGCGCAGATAACACCGTCTTCAGGCATTCTCTCACTCTCATCATTCATCATTACATGGCGTTTTACGACAGAACATATTCCCGGACAAAACAAGATGTACATTTAGAGATTAGGGCAGTGTTGGCTGCGATCTTGCAAAGAAAGGAGTCGCGAAAGACAAATTCTGATATTTATTCTGATTACATCTGTACCCGCCAAATTGTTTTACAGCTGTCGTACCTCTGACAGCAGACAGACTGTATGATCACCATAAAAGAGGGATTTTTTTTAATAGAGAATAGAAAGGGTTTATGACAATCTAAACAGACCCTGTGAATAACAAACAGGTGGATGCGTTTTATTTTACGAGAGATTGACAATTTAGATTTGAGAGGTTTGTGAATGTCTTGCTTTCCAGAGACGGCAAGTCTTCACTGATGATTGATTGCTGTTGTAATATTGTTCACATATCAGCTAATAATAAGGCTATATAAAAATATGACTCACCTTTGTACCACGTGTTTGTAGCTGTAAGAAATATTTCCACAAGATATTTCCACTATGTTGTCTACCCACTGCATGTTTCTTGCCGTGTATTCATGTAACATTTACTTTCAAGTGTATCTGCGCTAGATAAATCAAATCAAATCAAGTTTATTTATACAGCCCAATATCACAAATTATACATTTGTCTCAGTGGGCTTCACAGAGTGTACAGGGTACGACACCCTCTGGCATTAGACCCTCACACCGCACAAGGAAAAACTCCCTAAAAGAAACCCAACAATTAGTGGTGGAAACATGGAAGAAACCTCAGAGAGAGACGGAGGAGGATCCTCTTATATATTATATATATATATATATATATATATAAGAGGATCCCTCTCCCAGGACGCACAGACGTGCAATAGGTGACGTGTGTACAGAACAAAGAATAAGGCACCACATTAACTACAGTACGTAGCAGAGCGCTTCCATCAAGCTTTCTTACACATGTGCTCCCCTGTGCGTGCCGTGTGAGTCACAGGGCGAGGTGGCGTGCAGCCTTTTTCTTTGTTTCCCCCACATCGCAGTTGATGCTAACAGATGAAAACAGCCAATCACGTACCTACACGAAAACACACTCAGACATCCCGTTACATCTAGATACCATAGCACCAACATACCAAGCTTACGCAGTGAAAATGCTTCCTTCCACTTCAGCAGGATGCTTATCCACGGCCATACATTAAAACATCATTACACATGCAACGTTGAGGTTACAACTATGTTTTCTTAATCAACTGACGTTCTGCATGATGTGGATTCAGTTCTCCATCCTTAATGTCCAGCTCAGGGCCCAAACTACCTTCTGTTAACATCCTACAATTTAAAAACTTGCACTTTTTTTTTTTTTTACACTGGTTACAGTATTGTAGAATCCAGAAATATATAATATACCAGAAAGCAATACATTCAGCTCTTCTCTATTTTCCCCTCTGTCTGCGTGTGTGTCAAAACTCTTGCTTTTACCATGCGTCCGCTATTGATCTCTGCATCTTCAGTACATGTAATACTGAATGCAACAAGTCCAATCACGTTCCCTTGGGGTTGTTGAACATCATTTTGCAAAGTGCAGCAAATCATGATGCAAATCAGAAATAGATGAGGCAGTTCGGGGGAAGGCAGGTACCAATATTTCATAGAGCAACAAAATAAATCCAAGAACCCACTGAGCTTCACAGATTGATGACATTATATTGAACCACAGGGTGGAATGTTTCCCTTTCAAGCCCACACTCATATTTTAGAAACTCTGCCCTAAAGTACTGTAATCTAAAAGTATAGCACTGGTGCATAATACATGGCAGTGCACACACAACACATGCGTCTGCATCACTTGGGGAAGATGCTGTTAGTTTAGAGCAAAGCAGACAGTGTGTGAGCAAAGCATCTAAAAGCCCCAGAGCATGTGAAGGAGGGAGTGTAGTGCCTTGCATACATTAAGTACATTATAGTCTGGATAATGACATCTCTAACTTTATTCATCCCCTCCATCAGTGTGTTTCCTGCCAAGAGGCTCAGATACTATGGGCGAAGCAAACACACAAGTGCAGAAACAGATACAGACGGCTAAAACAAAATCACACACGGAAGTGCACACAAAAAGGAAAGACAATCAGAGGCAGTTTTGATCAGATCACACACACACACACACACACACACAGCGCTAACTGACTCAGACAGTCTGTGTGACAGCCTGCCTGATCCCAGCCAGAGCTCATCTCGCCCGAGCTGCTCGCTCACCTCTAAATGGGGGCTGTCAAGCGGAGCCATAGTGACGCCTGCCACCTCTAATTGGCAGCGCATTAGCAATCAAATCAGGCTAATTAGCCGGAGCGTGGCGGCGAGGAATAAAGTTCTCACAGTGTGTGATTGCGGCACGTGACTACTTCGCCACCGACGTCCAATTTGTTAATTCAAATTTTCCTGGAACAATAGAAGCAAATTAGAAGACTGGAATAGTAAGAGAAGAAGAGATCTGTGAGAGAGTGTGACAGGAAGTGAGAGAACGCGGGCTCAGCTAAGACTGAGGTTGGAGGCTTGTTTGATTTCAATTTACGCAATACTTCTCTGACACAAATAGCATTAAAGCAATGAATACAATCAATCTTCCACTTTCACACCTGCTGACTTACTCACATAATTAAGTACAATACAACTACAGTATCTATTTGTATTTATTTCCCATGGTTGGCACTTTAGATGCAGAGCTTTGTGACTGAATACAAGGCTCCTTCGTGAAGAAAATGAGCACAATAGCAAAGATCAAGCAACGTCTTCATGCATCTACAGCTAAGGCAGTTAGCTGCACATGCAACAGTTACCTAGTCCGGCTTTTAGCGTGAGTTAGTGTGGGCATAAGGATTGAGTCTCTTCATAAATATTTTATGGGCCTTGACACCTCAAAAAGCCTCACGGTATATTCAAGGATACTGGAATACCAACCAATTTGTACACCCCCACAGGTGTTTTCAATTATTCTGGTTGATTAGACCTCTGCTCATGCCAAACTCGTGTAAAATGAGATGGATGTTAAATATGTTTATGACTAGCGAGCGTTCACATCAATAGCTCAAGACATTTGTTGGTCATATAAGGGTGAAAAATACTGTTTGATCACCAGCCGTGACAGCAATGCTGGGATTGTTTCCACTTTGTGAGTCTGTGTGTTTGTCATCATGTCAAAATGTGTTCCTGGAGACACCGACTGTAGCGGGAACTACAACAGAAGCCATTTTTAGTCATTTGTCAGGTGTTTATATTCTGTCTGTTTGTCTGTGGACAGATTTAGTCACTTCGATAGCGATGCAACCGCAGTCACGAAAACTTTACGGATGTATATTTTAGATCAAAATTAAGGTCGAGTTAGAAAATGGGGGAAACATGTTTCACTTCTCATTATCTTTGTGACAAATGATACGTGGGCCCTAGCGTAAAGCGTTTCAGGGCTCTTTCTCCCAGTTCTGTCTGTGTTAAGTCCACCTGCACCGAGAGCATAAGCCAGTTTGGAGTGCCTTGCATAACCAATTTTAAATCACTTGAAAGAAGCATCGATTGGCCACACTAGATGAAAAGTCCATCCTTAAACAGGCTCAGGAGAGCCGTGGCATCGGGTTTGGCAAGAGGGAGCAATCTGAAGACAGTTGAGCACAAAGAAAATGAGTAATGATCAGAAAAAATACATAAGAATGAGTAACAGGAGAGACTACCATCTCTATGAGTCAGAGATTCAAATGTGTCAACCCTGAGTGAAAGCCATGAGGGTGTGTCAATGTGTAATGCATATATATATATATATATATATATATATATGTGTACTTGTATATTTATGAAGACCAATTAGATCTTTGGACCTTGGAAGTTTCGGCAACGCTGTCGGTCAGGACGGAGTTCATCAGTGGTAACGCAGCGCAGATCAGAACATTACTTTTAATGGCTGCTTCCAGTGTAAAGGGTCAGTTTACCAAAATGACAGCAAAGAATGTCACACTTGTAGTATGTAGGCTAATGATGCGCGGATTGCAGTTTTAACCACGGGCACTCGGTTAATCCCCGGATCGGACTGGCCGCGTCGTGAAAATGAACGTGTCTGATTAATAGCGGATGGGTTGCAGTTGGGTGAAATAATACATCATTTATGAGGAAAAGTTAAAAACACAGGAATGAATGTCTGTGTGCGTGATGTATCACTGGAAGCCTGTCAGTCCAACAAGGGATAAGCGGAGCGCAGCAGCACATCAGGCGTCGTAGCCCCTGGACAGCCGAGGCAGTGGGGCCCGAGGCAGCCTAAAATCCACCTGCTTAAGTGTAATATGTCATCACCTTTACATATATCACAGGGACTGGTAGAGGTGGATCCACGCAGGTGGGGGCAAGTTTCTAAATTGGAAAAATTCTTCTTCTCGTTAGCTCAGAATTTCAGATACATGTACATCTCAGATATTTGTCAATACAACGGAAGTGAACAGAATTTAATTTTGTGGAAAAATAAATCAAACTAATTGCATGGCTAGAGACTACTACTAGTGAGAAAATGTTGTGTGCTTGTCTTTTTCAAATTTGAATGAACTGCCCCTTTAAGACTTGGCTTTAGGGTTGGATAATATATATATATACCGGTATATATATATAAATAACTACATTTACATATACAAAATGTACTATTCTATTAGAATTATTACCTACTAATACTAATACTAGTACTAATACTACTATGAACTATTCTGTTAGATGTAGGTTTGGGTTACGTTTCCGATCAGAGACTGGGATTAGGGAAGACACAGTGTCATTGGTCCTCACAAGTGTATGAATCCAAAGTTGTGCGTGTGTGTGAGATGTAAGATTGTGACGCAGAGATGTGTGCATCTTTACAGGGACACTTACAGTGATGTACAGTAAATGCTGATGCAGCTTTACACCCCCCCCCCAACATTTACCCAATGCCAGCATGCATTCGTTATATTAGGGGATTCACACACACACAAACACACACACACCTCCTCATGCATGCACACACGCTCACACAACCTCGTTAAGACATTTACAATGAGAGAGAGAAATGGACACATGAGCACACACATGCACCAAATCCAATACTTACTCGATACACTCCCACACAGACACGCGCTCACTCACTCAAAACGCACATTTGCTAATGTAAGACATATATTGCACACACACGAATCCCACACACGCACACACACACACACAAACACATTACTTATACTAGTCTTCTCACAGTGCCCAAGATGGATGTGATGTTTGCGCTGATGTTATGCGGGACATTTTCTGCCCTCCATTTTATTCGTGTTTGGCCTGTAAACTGTGAGAGGCTGTGCTTTCAAATGAGTAATTAGAGAGCTGTAATGCAGTGCTTTGTTTTATTTGTTTTCCCCTAAAGAGTCTAATAAAGAACTAAAACGGAAAGAGGAGAAGGAGCGGGAGGGTGGAAGAGAGGGAGGCATGCGGAGGTAAAATGAACAGATTAGATAGATGGATAGATAGATAGATAGATGGATGGATGGATGGATGGATGGATGGATGGATGGATGGATGGAT
>CALSBV010011010.1:6486605-6540819 GCA_943590825.1 Bovichtus diacanthus | reverse complement strand
GATAGATAGATAGATAGATAGATAGATAGATAGATAGATAGATAGATGGATGGATGGATAGATAGATAGATAGATACGTAGATAGATAGATATGTAGATAGTCTAGCCACGTCACACTGCGAACACTCACTTAAAACTCCAACAAACCCAAACATTGATTGCCTTTTCTCTCCTTCTCTTAGGTTCTCTAAACATTATCTGCATGAAATGACAGGTTAGATTTCCTTTAATATCTTAAGGGAAAACAGCCGTGATATAATATTGACTCATCAAGTCCTTTTGGCTGACATGTAGCACATAGCAAACAGTAGGCTATTTACAGATCAGGCCTAGACGCAACACATTTAGCGTTCCCTTGGAGCTGTGTCTCTGTTTATTTCACAGATTTAGAGTGGAATGAGTATTCACTTGCCTTTTAGCTCTGTTTTGGTTTAGCCGTTAGATGCTCTTGTTTCTTCACTAGTGACTCCGGTCCCTCGTCTTGGTGTCAGTCATGTGACAATTCATTCTGTATAACATGTCGCTGTTAATAAGGAAAGTGGGACCTGAAACGGATTAAAGATAAAAACTTTTTGGTTTTTCGGCGCTCAACTTTACTGTTTTGGTTCACTCTCACCGCTCTCATTAGATATTTCCCTCAGGATTTAAAAAGAGAGTGAATATTGGAACTGAATCGGGAGATCATTGCCGATATCTGGCCCTAAGAAGTTCGCCGTATCAATATAAAAAGGTAATGACAACACAATACATCAGTGTTGTCTTACTTTCCCTGCTCCCAAGTAACCAAAGAGTCAGCTCCATGGATGGTGGAAAAGCATTTCAACAGTGTCCGATAAAGCGTTTAGTAAATGTTATAAGGTAAACATTTTATGAACAATCTTTATGCTAGCTCAATAAGATATTCTGCCAATGCAAAAGTTGAACTGATAAGATAAAAATAGGGCAACACAAGAAAATAAAATACAAAGAATATAAAGAAAATATCAAGGTAATTTTTGAGGGATAAGGTCACAGAGTTCTTACAGTACCGTCGATCTAAAATGCCATGCTGAAGACAGCTGGTGTTATGTTTTCCCAGCTGATGGGGAAACTGGTGCCAGGTAACCTTCTGGTTTTTAATCTTCAATATACACAATGTACTGCTGTGAGTACACAAACTAAGTCTGTCTGAACTCAATGACCTGCCTTTATATCTCTTCCTCACTGTCCCATATGGAGTATTTAGAGTTGACAAAGCTGTCAATGAGTGAACAGACTGAAGCAAAATGAGTAAAAGTGCCGCTCTGGAAGTTCACTACATTTGAAAGTAAAGGTTTTACCCATTTGCTTGTAACCCACACGATTGCACAAGCCACACAAGAATCTGCAGTGACAAATATATTATCTTTACAAACGTGAACATCATTTTGTCAACACTTGATTTAAGGGACAAACATTTATTGTGTCTCTACAAAAATATGAACCCACTTAATAAAAGAGGTTTACTTTTTCAAAATAAAACAAATATGACAAGTGGCATTACAGCAGATGATCGCTACTTTGAAAAGTTTTTCTTTTGGTAGCAATTATTGTGACAAATCTACTAATGTGCAACATACACAGATCTGATGACACACACACACACACACGCACTTTACCCTTTTTAATCTACTCAGATTTAACTGACATGCAAATTGACAAATATGTTTACCGTCATTAACAAAGCTCGCCTGTGACTCGGTATGCTCGTCAGCACAATTAGCAACGCGAGAGTAATCACAGCTCTTTACCACAGCTGTGAGCGGATAGAAGACTGAACACAATTAACAGCACCTAAATCCAATTAGCAGACAATGAAAGGTAACACAACCTGATGGTGCTAGTTAACCACGGAGGAGCTCTCAGCTGATAGCGTGTTAGAAGAGAGGTGGGATGGGGGTGACGAGGTGGAAGTAAAGACTGAGGGAGGGTTACTCTAATGAACTGTTTGAATACCATGTTTGTGTTGTGTAAGCCCAACAGACAGTTCGGAGTAGTTTTCCTGGGTGTTCCTGAGATCTGTCTGGGGTTGCATTACGCTATACAGGGAATTACGTGTTAGTGGTAATTTGACTTCTTGAAAAAGTGACAGCCCTAGTATTTATCATCAGCCAGTTGTCAGATGTTAAATTACAGATGTTTAATTCTAATTTGGGGTAAATCATCTCACAATCTAGACGCTCTGTTCTCGTTAGACCTGATTTGGTGTAATGCGGCAAAGTAATCAGTACTGTTCCCCCACTGACTGCGCGTAATGTGTAATCAGTGTGATGATGGTGAAGAGCCCAGCTTTGACTACCTGGCACCAGGTAAGAGCTTCAGAATATCAGATGAGACAAAAAGCAGCAGAGAAGATAGCGTTCAACCGGCACCAGGACAGAGCCGGATATCAAACGAGCGTGGAGACGAGGCAGCTCGATTTCCATCTGCAGAGTTCTGTGTGATACTGCCTCAGCTGAGGTGCTTCGGTAGCTAGATGGTGCTGTGGGCGGTCGTATGACAATTTGGACTGAGACAAGGAAGAGGGAAAGGGCGAGGGTGGAAGGGAATTTGACAAGATCAGAAATGAGGAAGGAGATGGAGGTAGATAACGAAGGAAAAGAATAGGAAGTGATTTAGGAGGAAGCTAAAGGAACAAAAAAAAAAAGAGGGAGATGGAGTAGAGAGAATACAAGAGGAAGTGCAGTGAGGAAAGGTGGACAGGTAATTATCTGGGGAGAGCAAAACTCGGTGTTTCAATGGAAGGGGAGGAGAGGGGTAAAAGGGATTGTCAGGGGTTTGGCCTAATGAGCTGCAGTCTTGAGGGCAGCTATTTTATAATCACCATCTAGTGCAGAGAGACGGTGCTTTTGAATTGTTCAACTTTATTACCTCAAAGATTTATTTAGGGAACTCAGCCTAGGTTGTACAATCTTTTATGCTCTTACTTAAGTGGGAGAAAAAAAACTTAAATATGGCACTGAGTTACAACCTTTTGAGACACGGAGAGGTCATCGGCTACAGGGCGATGAGCGGTCTATGCTGTAACCATAATATCCCCGCAAATCAGCCAAAAATACAAGTAAAATACTATGAACCATCACAACAAATAAATAATAAGTTGTGGAGAAACACTGAGAGACATGCTACCGTGAGGGACTGGAGGAAGAATATACAGTGTATATACCACCACATTTTGTTGTAGCTGTGATTCGAGGATTTCTTTTTTTTTTTTTGTCAACAGGGAGACAAAAAATAAATGTAAAACAACCTGACAGACGCACAGGCCTGACAGCCATTTGAGCAAAACAATAACCCAGCTAGACATCCAGCAGACTCAGAGCAGCAGCATATATTAGGAGTCGTGTTTCTGGCCACCCCATGAATGCAGTCCATTGTTCCCTACTTATGATCGTCGTTAATTTTCTGTTTGGTGCTGGGCAGGTAGGATTTATCAAAGCTTTTGATCTGAAAACAGCTGCCTGCTGCTGCAGACGAGGCGGATAGCTGAGAGCAGAGAGACTAAAACAGCCCGTGTTCTTTAAAAAACAAAAACAATCATCTAAAAAGAGGTTAAAAAGCTTAATAGAGCTGAAGCGTTGAATTATAATTTTCTATGGGTTTGTCACTACAAGCAACCCCTCTCTCATTTTATTATCACACATTATTTATATATAAAGGGATATGGTAGGTGGCTCACAAAGTACCTGATCAAGTCATATCATGTTGGATGGTAACAGCTCAGTCCACATCCAGTGTGTTTCATAAAGCAGATAATAGTAATTATATATAATCATATTATTACACACACACACCGCAGTGTCTTAACAAGGATGAGTTGTTAACTGCATTATAGAAAAACCCCACTGATATCATTTTGTAAATTGCGGAGCAGCACGCAGATTGTTTGCCTTTCTGCAGCTCAACCAGCCGTGGAGCTAATATGAGCAGCAGTCTCCTCCCTCCCAGAGGGGGCAGCTGCTTCCCTGCAGCCTGTGTATTCATGGTGGTCAAACAGCCCACAAGCATGTGTGAACAAGCACACAAACCTCCACTGCACTACGGAGCAACAATTGCGTACACTGCTCATAATTAATTCCCAGTTCACCCCTGAAAACACACCAAACCTCCGAGTTAGGAAATACCTTAATTTCTACATTAATATGAAAAGGCAACAACTAATCTCCTTTAAAACTCCTTTGTTTGAAAAGTCTCTAATTAACAAATTAAGATTTTAAGAATAAGATTATTAAGATTTTAAGGGGCAAATAACTTTACCCTTAATTTACTTATTTATATACAGTAATTGACGAGATCCATTAATTATCAATTTAAGGTGTTTTTTAGGGTGGAATTTCGGTTAATAGTAAGGGTCTAATGATATTTTTATTCAGTATTTAGGTATTAGGTAAGATTTACCAGATTTATGCTAAATTGTTAAATAAATGGATTATAATATCGATATTTAGGGATACTTTGTAGGTTTTCTGCATCAATTAAAAACGTTTTAAGTGATTATAAAAGCTCTTGTAACTCAAAAGTACCTCGTTTTTCAGTTAAAGTGCACTTCTAAAGTTAATTAATTGATAAATAAATTAAATATAATATATTAATGGATTTTTGATTAATACTCTCTATAGTTCAAGGAGTTAAGTGGCGACAATTCCTTTTAACTAAAGGCTTCAATGTTATTTGATCAATTCTAAGTGTTTTTAAACCTTCGAAAAGAATTTAAACCATGCAGAAAAATGATAAATACCATAATCTATCAAAATCCATATTTTTTTGTAATTAATTATACTAAACTATACTTAAAATCACACTAACACATATTAATTACATCCCACTATTTATGGGTCAATACGTGGAATTTTAAATCAATTGTTAGTTGTTAACTTTCACACATTATAAGCTTTATACAATTTAGGGGTTAAACAGTGGCTGGTGGCTCAGCAAAGCCCCCCTCTGCGTCAAACACACAAACATAAACAGACACAAATCATCTCACCCAACACGCAATGCCATGCTGGTTATTTATCTTTCCATGCCCTAATAGCATTGTTATGGTTCCTGCTGTGCATACACAGAGAGCCTAATCTAATCCCTTTTATACATTGGATATGGTATATCTAGTATATATGTGTAGAAATGCATGCTGTGGCCAGTGGAACATCAACATAAAAACAGACCTGTTCCTCCATCTTCAGCCTTGGGCTCTGCTCTAATCATATTTCCTGAGAAAAGAGGCTGGAACGGGAGGAGCATTACTACTTTACTTTTCAGTTTAAAGTCAATCCAACTACTACAAAGGGGCATAAAATTGATACAAAGTGACTCAAAACAAGATGTACAACGCGAGACAGGAGATGCAGGAAAGAAAAAGGGGGACACAAAAGGACCACAAAGGGATACAGGACCGCTATAAAAAGACGAAATAATGGCCACAAAAGCAAAGCTACAGAGATGCAAAACAAATACATCTGTTACGACCACAAAGACACAAAGCGACTGCAAAAGACAAACAAAAACGAGCACAAAGAGACTCAAAATGACTGCAAAGAGATGCAAAACAAATACACATGCAAAGCAATCACAAAGCAGAACAGAGGCAAAAGCTTTTGTCCAAAGCAAATTACAATAAGTGCAAACTATACAGAGACACCAAACAACCACAACGATGCAAAATAAGCACAAAGAGTTAAAACTACAAAGAGACACAAGATGACCACAGAGACACCAAAACAAGCTCATAGAGGCAAAACGAGCGTGTCTCTTTCTGTCTGTGTCTTGTGTCCTGAGACATTATGACATGTTGCTGCTGCTTCCAACTCAATATGGCATTTTCTAAGTGATTACACGAATCCATTCTGATCCCTTGTGGTGTTTTCATCACTTGCAATGGAGACAGACCTTTTCTAGCGTCAAACCTGAACGGTTATGTGTGTTAATAACATATATAATACTTTAAATGAATGCGTCCGTCACCATCATTCTCGCAGAGGATAATATCGTACGCAATGCTGAGAGCTACATTCTCAACAGGGAATCATGTAAACACATAATTAGCATGACGCTGACTCAGTAATTGTAGCGGTAGCATCAAGGTCAGGAGACTAATCGGCATGAGTGTGTGTGTGTGAGAGAGAGAGAGAGAGAGAGAGAGAGAGAATTACAATTGAAAGGAAATTGTGGCGAGCTGCAACACTAAGCCTGTTTTTTTTTTTTTAATATTATTGGAGGAAGAACACGTGAGAGGAAACCAGACGTATGCGAGTGAAGAAAATAGAAAAGGGGTGAGGAAAATATAGTCAGAGAATAAGGAAAAGACTATAAACAGATAAAGACACTGAGAATGTGGCGGAGGTACTTGTCAGGAGAGTGTAGCAGCGGGCTTCTAATGGCACTTCATGTTTGTTATGTGATATAATGGCCAGCTATAGAGCAGGGGATAAAAGAAAGAGGGTAACAGAGAAGAGGAAAAAAACACAGCAAAGCAAAATGAGGCGAGAATGGAAACTAAGTAAAGTGGTGCATGCCCCCCTTCTCCAGTTTCGCCAAGGGAAGATTGAACAGTGCCAGGCTCTCGGGCTGCTCAACCGTCTCTCTTCAATCTGTTTTGCAGAACTCGGGTCAATACATTTTTCATTTATTCAATGGAGCATCCTTGCTACAGGAAAACTGAAATTGTCCTCTGGAATAGCTCATTTTGGTTCAGTGGTTAAATCTATATACATTTTAGCAATTCAAGTTCGAGCGTTGTCAGACTAAATATTACAGTTGTAGACAGGTTTTTTTTTTTATTAACTCACTCAGTTAATATTAGCGACTTTTGACATCTAATTTTTAATATCAGTGTTTCTTTTTTAGTACGTTCACATCTAGTTACTTGCCTTTGGTGAACCCCAGCGATCACTCGTGGTACTGCTGTACCTGCCTCAGATCTAAAGCAGGAAGTAGGCTGGATAAATGTAGACAGCATGGCCGCGTAGCGTTCACTGACACAGGGAAAAGACAATCCCCTGCAATGTTCTCGTAAGAAACCTGCATATTTCAGAGACAGTGTCGTTGTAGATTCTCTGTTAACTGACCAGTAAACTTTAGCTTAGCGGGCAAGAAGAAAAGTGAGCAGAAGCAGAACTAATGTTCTACCTGGTCTAGTTCCTCCTTTTGTCACCGAGTACTTGGAATTGGTACCGGAGTGAAACCGGGCACATACCGTCAAAATAAACCTTTTTTTTCCTGTTTTTTCACATTTACTGGCAACTACTAAGAGCCTTGATTGTTGAATACAGAGATACAACATGATACCGTCGCTCCCAGACCTTTTTTTTTTTTTAGCAACAGCACTGGCTGCAACCACATCTCAGATATATCACACAGAGGTAAACAGAACATTCATTTTGGACCCGACAACATCTTGAAAATAATCTATTCACAATCATAATACTATTTTTCTTTTTTTTTACGAACAGCAATACTTTTATTCTGCACCTCCCTAAAAGCTTTGTGGATGTATTGTTTATTCCATTTTTATTTCTTTAAATAACACTGTAAACTTAAGAATATATGAAGTTATATATAATATATGAATTGCCAACTGTATACACAGCCATGAACACTTTTTTAACAGTTGTATTCATTCGTTGAAACACGGACGCTATATCCTGACTGCAGTGTCTTTCTGAGAGAGACTCTGCCTGTCAGCTTGTTTACTTTAAAGACACACAAGGAGGACGGCATAATTATTAAGAATAATTGGTAAAGTCAAGTAGATTCAATCAATAGTAGGCAGAGTGGACTGTTTTTGTTTTTAAATACTTAATGTGTTAGTATGTATTGTAATCGTGAGTTCACAGGAAAGCAGACGACACTGTCCGCTGTCTTGGGAGGAGGTCAATAATAATAATAATAATAATAATCAGATATTTAATTTCTATAGCGCTTTTCAAGAACTCAAAGTCGCTGAGGTCAAGATCAACAACCAGCAATAAAAGAATAAAGGCAATAATTCACGTCCACATGGCCTCATATGACTATATACTATATCTAAAGACGTAACCAGGTCCACATGTGCTACATGACACTACTACACCGCTACATGTAGTTGAAAGCTCAGAAAAGGGAGCTTCAAAATGCCATTTCCTTTGCTGACACGTAAGAACGTGAACGTTAGTTTGTACGGTGCATTGATAATTCTGAGCAAAATAGTTCAAATCGTTGAATGTGTGTGAACAGAGCTATTTATTTATATTTCAATTATGTATAAATGATCATTATTTAGTGTGGGACAGAAAGACGGTATGATTTATTTATGCATTTGCTATGCGTCTCTTTGTGTCTGAGGGACAGAATGGGAATGAAACATAATATCAATATTTCAGTAATCCCTGAATCGCTTAATCTAAATGAAAATAACCCACAGTAACTATCCAAAAAGGCTGACACCATGCAGCCTAAACTTACTTTTAAAGTGTAACGTGTCTGGGGTTTCTAATAAATACACTTTGTAATATTGATGAACGTATAAAAGGAATAGTTTTTTTAATTAACAACAGCTTCATATGAATATGCATTTCCAAGTATAATGCATCGGATTGGAATCCAACTCCATTTTCTTCCAGCGCACCAACAATCTGCACACTATCTATAATTTATAATGCACACACGTCCGTGATGCGGATTTCTTTTGTTCTTCCATTTCCTTTTCCTATAACACGCAGCAAAAATGTTTACTCTCAGAAATCCCTCTGCTATTGTCGTACAGCGGGAAGTAAAAAAAAAAAAAGGAAAAAGATAATGCACAGGGAACATTTTGTCTCTCTTTCTTGGAGGAAAAGCTGCATGGCAAGCACACAGTGGAACACTTGTCAGTTGCTGCTGTTTGTCTGTAATATCCCTGATTATATATCGTTCAGCCCCAGATCAGGTAGACAGACAGGACCATCAGTCTTTGTCCAACAATTGGAACATTGGTACATTCAGTGACTAAATTAAATGTACATTAAATTACTTCATTTAATTACAGGGCAAAACATATTAAAGACAATAGTCAGCAACATTGTCCAGGCCCCAACTCAACGGCTCTGCTGTCATCCTTGACTGAACAGGGCAGTAATCACCTTTACATATTCAAATTAGCTGAGCTACTGCACAAACTTATAACTGATTAAGTGTATTTTGTTTTCAGAAAAGTTCATTGTCTAGACTAGAGGAAGAATACCAGCCCTTAACCATGCAACTCGATCTTTGATTTCTGGTAAAGTGTGTGTGTACCATATTTAGCCAAGTATGTGTATGTTCTTAATTTAGTAAAATCAGAACATCTCTTAAAATGTATTGATATGCGTTACTGAAGATGTCAATTAAGTCCAAACGACTGTAGCAGAGCTGCTCATTGGCCAACAACACCTGTGGTTTATGGTCATTTTATTGCTGGATGAAAAATATATATAAGAATATTGTAAAAAGAAGCAAAGAGCTGAAACTATTCTCTAAACAGTCCCAATGAAAACAAATATAGTCATAAATGAGATGAATTTGTAGCATGTTGATGAGATTATTCATCTATACTTTGATTTAAAGTTCCAAATATGTTTTGGTGATAATTGTGTTATAGTTACGACATGATGTCATTATCTATTTGATCTCAGCAGACATTATTTAACACACGCCTGCAACACAGACGAAAGTTTCAGCTTTCCACCTGTGAAAAACTGATTTTTTTTCCCCCTTTTAATCTCCAGAGCTGAGCTGCCCCCCCACACACACACACACACACAATTTCATGGTCAATGAATAAACCTCACAAACAGCCCCATACCTTTTTAATATTTTATATTCTAAAATGTTCATCTATAGCTTGACCTCTTTATTTAATTTTATTTATTTTTCCAGCAGCCACAGGCATACTGTTTATCTGCACTACAAGCAAGATATAATTATTTTTGACACGTTAATCCAAAATATATCCGCCTGCCATGAGTAGAGGGTCATGTGGGAGTTTACCTTTAACATGAGCTGCTCTGCGCTCAAAGTAGGAGTGAAACATAACCCTACATTATTAAAAAATGTCCCACTTAAAAAAAGAAATCATTTGATAATTATTTTACTGAAAACCTTTATATCTTTATTTAAAAAATATAGATTAATTTTCTTTTGAAAGAAATTAAGAAAAAATTAGCCAGTTCATTTATCTTGTTGACTTTATCAAACCAGCAGAAATGTGTTATTTTAGAGAAACCATAGTGGAGTCTGTCCCCCTCACCGCACCCCCCCTTCTACGGCCCTGATGATTGTAGGCGACGCTTAAAAGTTTCTTTAAAAAATAAATAAATAAATGTGGACATTGTTCTGCAGGGAACTAAACAGTGGACAGACTGTAAGACATTAAAAAAAAACAAAAAAAAACTAGGTCACACCTTTATCTTAGTCCAAGTGGAATAAAAGACTTCATGAATCATGTAGAGTCGGGCTACAGTACATGCACTGTGTGACAGACAGTAATTGTTTGTGTGTGCATGTGTGTCTGGACTGGAGGCAGTCTCTTTTGTACTTTAGCCCGTGTGTGTGTGTGTGTGTGTGTGTGTGTGTGTGTGTGCATTCATGTGCGCCCAACACAGTGGCTATGTTCTCTTTTATGCCTGAAAACAGATTTTGCTGCAACATAACTGCCAAAACCTGAGGATTATTAATGTTTTTTTAAAAATTTTTAATCAAAGTAGCCTTTTTAATTAGACATTTATTTTTATTTTTAGCATGTGCACTTCCTCATGATTTAATGACGTACGCGTTTTCCATCTATTTTATTTTGCAATTTTATATATACATTTATAAAGAAGTAATTTGCAAAACCTTAAGGTATGGCTGAATTATGAATATTTGCAATTTGAAAGCGTCGAGAGACGATCTCAAAACCTTGTCAGACATGTCTTATCATTGTCAACCATGCAGCTAGAAACACTAAATATAACACCAGGTTTGATGTCAGGATTATATCTGAATATATTAAGTAATGTCAAGTATACCACTAAAAAAAAAAAGAAAAAACATTTGAACAATTCCTGGAGTGTTGCCGCTGTGAGGTTGCCAGGCAACCAGAGGAGACTGCAAGAAGTCACTGTGCCCGGCCAAGAAATAGTCCGGCCCATAACCCCCCACGTTTTATTTTACTCCCCGGTTTTTATATGGATTTTGCAAACACAATAAAAATGTAATCATTAGTGAGCTTTGGAGGTGCTGGCAGGTTGACTTTATGCTAAGCTAAGCTATCTGTCTCCTGACTGTAGAGTAATACGTCACGTATAGATGTGAGGATGATATCGACCTTCTCATCTAACGCTCAGCAAGAAAGCAAACATGTCTTCTCAAAATGTTTAACCATTCCTTTAACTTTATTTTAGTTTGCAGGCATAAGTCATTCAATATTAACAAAAGTTAAAAATTAATGCAGTCTGGTGTAATTTAGGCGACATAATGTTTCCTATAAGAGATACACTGATGCAAATTTGCGTGTAATTTTAAAGTTTGTCCAAAATTCCTGAACAGAAAATGAAGATGAAGATCGGGAGATGCATTTGAAAGCTAGGACAAAGGCAGTAAGTGGTCCTTGGGTTAAGATTGTTTGTGTCAAGCGTAAACAATAACTAGAGACCATCTTCGCAAACAGCTGCAACTCCAAATCGGGACAAGAGCATTCAATGACCAATGCCTTCCCCACTTCCTACACTCCTGCTCAGACCACATCCATCTTCAAACTCAAACTTCACCTTGAGCTCAACTACACACCGGTTTCGTTGCTGCATCTTGCACGGTTGCGATGCTATAACGGTCACAAAATCTGTCCAAAGACAGATTTGGAACATGCTGATCTTCAATGTCGACATTCATTTTGATCTTAACTACACATCTTTACATTTCCGTGACTACATCTTGCGCGGTTGCAACGCTACTGTGGTGACAAAAACCTTTGCACAGACACACAGAGAGAGCGGCTGGTAAAGATAACATAGTTTGAGACTGAAAAAACATATTAAAAATGCACAACTGAGCATTTCGGCAGGTTCAATTCCACAGGCCAACGAGGGTACAGATGATATCATCTCTGAGCACATGGTGATGAAACCTGCAGGCGTGACCCATCCATATGTCTCACTGTAAAGCCCCTGTCTTCATAGTACACTCCAGTCAAATTCCTGACATGGGGGTGATGCACATTAATGCAAACATGGATTCCTGGACTGCATCTGCAGAGGTTAAGTCTTCTCAGTCTGTTCTTTCAGACAATTCTGCAGGCTGGACTAAACCGGATAGAGCGAGCCATGAATAGGAGTGTGTGGAGGTGTGACATATCAAAGAGATTAAGATTACCATCTCACTTCATCCCCCCGGGTTAAAGAGAATTCACAGGCCGACCACTATCTTGTTTGCATATATGAGGGTTTTGCACATAAAGGCGTAAAACAAAAAACAAAAATTAAATGTAAGAATTTAGATTAGATGGATAAGATTAAATCTGTTTGAATATTTGCGGCATGTGATTCACTTAATCCAAGCCACAACAGCGTAATGTTTAAAAGATGACTGTGAGCACACAGACAGTGACGCATAAAGGAATCACTTCTCATCTTCTGAAGAACGACGAGCAGCAGAATTTCTACTGATTTGCATTCAACAGCATCAGACGTCTCATTTCACACATCAACACAAGAATTTGCATGATAAAGGAAATAGGTTGTCTTTAAAGAATTGAGAATATAAAATATGCCTCGTGTTTGAAACCTTAAAAAAAAGAAAAATCAATGGTACCCATCTCATTTAATCATGCCACTCCGACAATGCCTCGAGCAATGTAATTAAGTCTCTCTCTATGTCCATGCTGTGACTGACAGATTGTTGACTGTTGCTCAACAGTGCAGAGTCACAGGAAATGAGGCAAAAGAGCGTGAGCCATGAGTTATTGATAACAGTAATTATCTGAGACCTGTGCAAGCCGTTTGTGGTAATTCAAGTCATTTAGAAGCAAGCAACCCTTGATGGCCACACGTTTAGAGGGCTTTCACACTTAACCTGGTTCAGTTAGAACAAACTCAAATCTGCTTGCCCGGTTAGTACGGCTCGTTTAGGCTAGGGGTAAAGCTGTCAATCGAACCCTGGTTGCGGACTAAACAACCAATTCAAGACAGCTTGAAAAGGTGGGCTTTGGTGCGCTTCCAAATGGACTCTGGTGCGCTTCCTTTGTGGTGCGAAAGCAAACGATCCAACCACAGGATTGTTATAATTGCAGATGTGTGAGTTTATCATGGTTTGAAAGCTAAACTTCTTTTGTGAAATCTGTTCAGTAAGAGACCTCATGTGCGATCCGTATAAGGCCATGTACTCACCGGCCATCCCCGCAGGGAGAGATGGTGCGACGAGCATGTCCCCAGGGAAGCGGCGAGGTCGGGGAGAGGAGTGCTGTAAAGCTCACGACCGGAATCCACCCTGACCTCAAGCTTTTCCAAGGTGACCAAGGTCGCGCCTCTGTGGCCTGCGCCCCGCCAGGGAGGAAACGTGCCTGGCGAGGGCCAGCCAGCTGTGCTGTGTCCGACTCTGAGTACTTAGTCAGTTGATTTAGTCCATTAAAAAGTGTGCGAAAGTGATCCCACAGTAAAAGCCTCGACCATTACTCTCTCTACCGTGGTCGATTTACAGTCTAATAATGCTTATTATAGGTTATTTGTTTGTGAGCTCTTTGTGACACCAACGGACATAAATATGCACAACAACAGCATTGAAGTGCTGCATAAACTTCTGTCAGTCATCGGAAACAAGTTAGCCGTCAGTCTGGGTCTGTCTTCATGTTTATCCCCTGTTCGTGTGTAGAAATTCATTGTGAACAGGAACCGGAGCAGAACTGAAATTCAGCGATTTATCATTTTTTTTCTGCTTGGCACGGACCAAATTACCCAGACTACAGGTGTGAAAGCACCCAGACTCCTTACTCCCTTCTGGTTCCAGGAAATAGCCACAGCCTCGCTGATCGTTCAGGCATCGACTGATCTGGCACAAATTCCCCATCACACCATCACAAAAGTACTATTCAAATATCTTTCCCCATGTTTTACCTTGTGAATTTAAAAGGGGAAAAGAATGAAGGAAGACACAGGAAGACCTGCTGTTGAAAGAAAGCTACAGATGGTCCATTAAGCGAGACATTTATCATGAAGTCGAGGTTTCTTTTTATAGTGACTGGAATGTCTTGAAGACTGCTTGTTTTCCTGAGTCTGCACTTCAGACCACTCCTGTATGACCTCTATCTCAGCCATACAGTGTAACAGGGCTCCTTCTCATTCATAATGCATATGAGGACGCAGAGTCTCTCCAGCTCTCTGAAGACACACGAGCTGACTAATAAAAGCTGATATTTAAAAATTAAAGTTCATTTCGGCTATGAGGATTAATGGCCATCCCAGTGGTGGTCACTTCAGAGTACATGATGACTCAACAATGAGTTCTCCCTCGGCAGTGCTTGTACTCCAGTCATCTGCTCTCTTTTCTACTTTTGTTTTTCCGCTATGACTTTCAAATTGCTTTTCTTGTCCATTATTTGACTTGATATTTACATTTTTTTTTTTTGTTTGTAATGACCAAGACAAAGAGGTGAGGATGTGTTTTCCTTCTCTATGCATCTTTTGATGACTCGTGCTTTCAGTTAGGAAATCCAATCTGCAGCCCTCAGGAAGAGATTAATTACCTGTGGAAGTCAGTACGCCTCAGCTGGTTTCATCTACACACATCCAGTTAATTCTTCAGCAAGTGAGGCTGGCTGAAGCCCAGACCGTTATCTAACTATCCATTCAGCTGTGTCACAGTCTTATTTAAAGAAATGGCCCTTACTGACCCTTTGGCTTTGCTCCAGTTCACTTGTCAGGAGTCAAACTCCGGGAGGAGAAAGCAGTTCAGCAGCTGTGTTTATTGCTGTGGTCCCACGACAAATCTGTTCTACAAATATGCTTTTAAAACTTCAGTGAAAAGCGCCGGCAAGTAGATCAACAGAGCAGAAAATGAAGTGTTTATATTCAGAAACAATGCATTGTAAAAATGACTTCTATTATGACAAATGTGTTGCTTGTGTGAATGTTGTCCAGTCATTATATGGAGGTACCTTTTTAAGTCCTTAAAAGCAGAGTCACAGTGCTTCTCCAAGATGAAAAAGGAAACACATAAAAAAAAAAAAAACTGTTGCTGCACACAAACATGCTGTATGTAAGTCAAGCAGCCCCAGGAAGTTAAACTGACAATTCATAAATCTGTAGAGAAAGGCAGTGTATCTACACATGTCTGGGACAACAGGTCTGGACCACTCCGGAAATCAACACGAACAGAAATCTCAGGGAAAATTGTTTAAAATTGTTGAACACAGCAAGTTCACTTGAGAGGGAATCTGTTCCTAAGAGTTCTTCTTGCATAAGGCCCATTATGTCTAATGTGAAGACACTTTGACAAATAAGGACCTGCTAGTAAAATCGATGACATAGAAACAAGCCTAATCTTATCTGCTCCTGATCTTGCTGACCTTTCGGCCACCAAGGCAGTTCAGGGACCAGTAAATAAAAGCCACAGCATCAGACTGCTCTTCCCCAGCGTCCTCTTAATGTGTCGCGTCGTAAAACGTACAACTGTACAACTGGGGCGCTAAAGCAGCATGAACGTTCACCACACACACACACACACACACACCAGATCCTCGTTCCCCTCCAAAGTGACTCATTAACTTAGTATTGATTGGGCCCTGCTGGGACAAGGCTGGGCCATGTTCTGCTGTCAGAAATCTGCAAGATAAGAGCGGAACACACATGTATAGAGAGAGAAAGAGAAAGAGCGAGAGGAAATGAAAGAGATACAGCAAATGAGACGGACGCAGAGCGGAAAGGACAAAGACAGGAGGCTCACAACAAGCAGCGTTGGTGGGTGATTGTGTATGTGCGTGGATATGTTTGTGTACATGTGTGGTTTGTACACACTGATCAACCTTCATGCAGTCACCATAAAGGCCTAAATGTAATGTCAGTGGTAGAACCCTGAATTTATGATTAAAGCATAAGTATGACAATGTTGGTCAGTCCACCAATTTGGTCCAGACTGAAATATTTCGCTAACTATCGGATGGAAAATTGAAATTTCAAACAGACGTTCTCTCTTCATTCTCTGTGCTCTCTTTTTATTTATCATAAAACGTTTTACTGTACGTGCATTTTAGAGAGAGAACCGCACAAGAACTCCAATGCCCTTGTACACATGTACCTGAGCATGGCTAATGTGCTAATTTGTGATGTGAGATGTGAGCTAGTAGTAGCATTAAAAGATGCAGAATTTAAAATGCAGAACAGCTGCTAGCATAGACAACAAGGTCAGCAATGGCTGCAATTCGTTATCCATGTTGAATTAACCACTGGTGGTCACACGGTAATCAAGGCTGATGTGTTTTCTTCCGCAAAAGTGTCACGTGATAGGGGCGTGATGAATCAGGGAAGGACATGTTATGACTGATAAGCCTGATTAAGAAGCGAACGTGGGTGTCTGCGCCATGTGTTCAAAGATCTCCATTTCTGCCCATTCAGACGGAAACACGACCCCATATTAACATACATATGACATACAAGTGTGGATGTAGCCTCAGAATGTAAGACATTTGATACTTTCAAAAAATACACGCCTACAAATGTAATGTAGATGCCGCCCTGGGACAAAAAATTAAGAGGCGAGCAATATAATTTCACCAACGCTGTCACATGTTTTTAAACTTGTGCCATCACAATGATTTTAATTATTTTCAGATTTTACAGATTGACTTTTAATTGTATAATGAGCTATGAACAGCCAGGTCTTTTATTTCATCAAACAATGCCTGGTAATTCACATTAGACAACAGATGCACTCAACTAAAGATCTTTCTCCTGTTCTTACAGCTACATTTGACGGGTACTATTTTATATCCTAGATTTAGGATACAATAAATCTTCTCATCTGTTATTACTTTGGTAGATATGTTTGCTGTCACATCAAGAAAAATCATTTTTTAGCACTTTGACCACATTGGCTGTGTATTATCGGTCTTTTCTCACGTGCCTGAGCATGTTGAGTGCATGTTGTGCTTTTTAAAATGAATTAAAAGCAAACTCCCTTTTAATAAGCGCCAGCCATCCTGGAATGGCTTCTGAGAATCAAGCACTATAAATACAAAAATGCTATCTTCCTTTGCTTTTATTGGCTACATCTTTGTCATGCTGTGGCTTAAAAAAATATTTTTGTTTACTCAGCCCTGTTTCGCTGCTGTTCATGTTTGTCTGGCAAAAAAACAAGTGACTGTGAGATCTCCAGTTAAAAAAAGTCATAGCTTCAGGTAATGCCAGTGCATGAAAATAACTGCCAGTGAGTAATTCAGCCCTAATTTATGACTATATAAATAAAAAAATAAAAAAAAGCTTTTTTTTTGTACATTGCAACTGATCATAATTGAATAAAACTGCTTTCTTATTACAGCATCAGGAAATTACAATACATTAAGTTGTACTGATTTGTAGTGATAATGTGTCTATTAAAAGAGAATTTTTGACAGCAGATTCCAATATTTAATTAACTTTAGGCTTGACCCTTTTCTTTACATTTGGAACTCCAGCTTCCAGTTAGCAGTCGTCGCACCTTAAGTAGAGCTTCAAATCAGTTTGTGTTTAACAAACAAAGAGCTGGTTGCCAGATTCACATGCCCTTGAACAGATGTAGCAAGGCTACACTTCCAGTAGCTCAGGATGTCAGTACCTGTCTTTCTGCTATCTCATTTCTCTTCAACACACATCAGCCAAAAGGAATTAAGATACGTGTGGGACGTCTCGCTCCAATGCAGGAAGGGCCATTTATGTAGCAATGCAGAAAGTAAGACTGCGTTCAGACTGACTTCAGAAAAAAAACTGTGCCTGCAGTGGCACAGTGGGAGTGCTTACGTGACGTCATCTGGCAAGGCAACGCGTTGGCCAATCAAATACATGCAAACACACATTCCTGGTGGATCACTTTGGAACTCAAATATGGTATTTCTACCGTTTAACATATTTTCCGCTGTGATAACTTACCAGAGCGGTACAAGCCTGTCTGTGAGGGTTTTAAGATCATTTGTCATTCATTGTCTCACCAGTACCTTGAACAATACGCCCCAAGCATCCGCGCCAAGGGAGTGGAGGTCAGGGTGTGTGTGTAGCACGTCTGAATTCATCCAGACAGACCTGGAGTTCATTTAACCACATACTGTATGTAACCACTGTCCCTAACTTTAACCATAGTTAACAGATGAACAGATATTTCAAAAAGATAGAATTTAAAACACGTCAAAAAAACTTGAATTATCTCTCCCCCAAGAATCGACACCTACACACTCACATCTACAAATGCCATTTTCCAATCCTCCACTGTCTCTCTAACACACACACACACACACACACACACACACACACACACACACTCCTCATAATAGGAAGGACAAATTTGTCTGTTTGTTTGCGCCTCAGCTCCTCCACGCTCTTCATTATTGCAGCCTTTTGCTCGAGTGGCTGTGCAGACACTCTGGATTGGCTCCAGCCCTAAACCTCACTGGCCCAATCTCCCCTGCATGATTGAATAGGCTAAGTCTTATCTCCCGCCGGTCAATATCATATACCTGCCGGTGCTTAGCGATTGCCTTTCTCCCCATGTAGATGCTTGTCAAATTGAACGAGGGCCAGAGTTTATTGATTGGGTGATAACAGAGGTGGCAATTGAGGGATTGGTTGAATTTAGGTCGGTCTGGGTGATCCTGGAATGGGGTGGGGGCGGGGTGAGGAGGTCGACTTGGTCCTTTTGCGCAGCTCGGTGTAGTGCCTGTGCTTGTCAACCTCTCTGGCCATCATCAAGATTGTATTGTTTGTCTCTGGCCGTTTCCTCTTGAACTCTGGACAATGTCACGAGAATCAGGTATCTGTACTCGTACTAGAAATACCCTGCGTGGTGTAGGCCAGGGGTGGCGGAGTGTGCATGAGGCAGGACGTGACGCCGATTACACCGCGGTCACGTGCGGTCACAAAGATATTTTGAGATCTTATCAAGAGATGATTCCAGTTTATTACAACTGCAGAGTTATAAGCACGATATCTATCAGTTATGATCACAATGTGCTCACCAAAGTAATCGAAGACGTCAGTTTATCTCGGCCAGTTAATCTGAAGGTATGAGCGCTCTCCAACGTTGGTAATAAAGCCTCATTGCACAAGAATGCTGTCTTTGTGTACAAGTAAGGTACAGTACAGCAGGTCTGTAAACTGTGGGGGATGTTGTCGTGTTCTTATATTTGGAAATAGAGACGCATAGAAATCAATTCCAGAAAATTTCTCTTCATATTAACTGTATTTATTCCATGATGATATGGTAGCATTACAAAAGTACTCAGCTGAGGACCATGTCACTGTCCACAGACCACATTTAAGTAGATCACAGATCCACAGAACGGCCACAATCTCTAGTTTACAACATATTTTATACCTGCCGCCTGGCAGGTATAGTCTTCTCCCATTGGTTGGCTGGGGCCAGGTCCTATTGGCTCCTTGTTGGCACTTAGGCCACGCCTCTCAGCGCTTCTCTTCTCCAATCAGATCTTCTGTCACCCTTTTAGGTGGTGTACTCTTCCGCTTCACAGTTTACAAATATTGCATCTTATTTCACACTAGTTGGCCACTATACTCTGCGTAGTCACTTAATTCAATAACATTTTTCATATCACATTTAATAATTCTAAATAAGGACACAATAAGGTAACAGCTTATATATTGATTATTCTCACAATGTTTACAATAGAGTGTTTGGGTAATAAATTTAGTGCACAGCTATAATCTATAAATGTGGCCTGTGTGTCTTAGTCGCTCTTCTCTTCTGCCGTATCACTGCTGTCCCAGATCACAGCAGTTAAGTTGATGAGTACAATATTATCATTATTGACAGGAGAGATAACCAAGACAATAAAAGTAAAACCCTGATTGTAATAAGAAATAATGATCATTTTAAAAGGAGGAATATTTCCATAGTTTTGTGATAAATGTGTATGATTATTGTACGGTTAAAAAGCACATCCACCCGTCCCTGCTGCCTTGATAGATCATATCTAAGGACCATTTCTAGGCGTAAACGAGCCTGTTGCGACCCCCAAAAATGAATTACTTAATATCATTAGTTTTCCAGCACTCTGAGGGGGAGATCAAAACGATATGATGGTAATGATAAAATAACATCACAGTATAATCCACTGATTTAGCAATACTTCTTACACCTTTATGGATTTAATCCAACTGCCTCATTTTGCACCTGACACTCTCACCACAGGACACAATGTGATTTTTCATCTATATTAGAATATCAATTTGTATTATTAAAGATAAAGAAACATGTTTAAAAAGAGCCTAACTGCAAAAGCTGTGTCGACACTATATGATCTCAATGTATTTTATATGTTTTTATGAAAAGGATTTGGTATGTTAGCTGCCGAAAACAAATAAGGGAACAGGGCGGAGTGATTGCTCTTTAACAGCAACAGATAAGATGAGCCTGTTGGATGAATTTCCAAAATGAGGGACCAGTTTCATTAAAAAACCCTCTCCCTTCCATCCATCATGTTCAAATAGCAATCTGATAGATTTGAAAAAGAAATTAAGAGGCGCAAAATTATTAACTTTATGGCAGTAATTTCATGGAATGAGAAATGACTTTGAAAGCTACATTTAAGCGTATTCTGTGCTTTAAATGGGACATGATCAAAACATATGGTCGTTGCAGGTTTCAGTAAACATTAAACTATGTTATTAGTGCTTATTCCCTTATCTATTCCACCTGAAAGGTGCTACAGACAGGGACCAACCTGGTGCTTTCTGCTGTTCTTTAGCGAGTCAGTGCATGCTTACAGTGGGTACTCGCGCTGTAAATGAAGCCGAGGCTGTACAACATGTGAAAAACAATCAACAAGGACACGATCGCAGCTAATTGTGTTCATTGCAATGCATGACCAGGCTGGAGGTACAAGCTGCTGGCAACTGGATCTGGAATTGATTCATCTTGGTGTCCTAATTGTTTCACCAACAAATGTGAAAATAATGTGCACACAAGTCCACATGTGGAAACTCCCACTGTTAACATGACATCGTTAATTGCAGGGAACGATTGATCGGGGGTGGGGGGGGTGCAATAACAAACAAACTATTCTGATTGGCCATTAGGACTCGTACAATGCAGTTAAAACCCTTGTTTTACCTGTGAAAACATCATTCTCAATTGTAGTATACCGGCAGTTTAATTCAGCGGCATAGTATGAGAGAGCGGAAGCTGTGCAGCTGGTCAAGTACGATATTGAAGTTTGATAATCACCAGCTGGATGCACATTTTACATAAAGCGTTGGGCAGAAGTTAGTAGTGTCACATCTCATCGCCTCTTTGTTTTCTCCTCCAAAATATCCTGTGGCTTGAGCCCCAAAACAGAGCAGAGAGCTCGAATACTATAACGGCTTGCTATAACACAGAGCACCAACTGAAAAACAGATGACAACAAGATCATAAGATCCAAACATATTGGAGACTCTGCAGGACAACCAGGCAGAGGGGAAATTGTAAATAAAGGGACATCTGAGGGATCCTTTCTAGTGTTTTTCCACCACTAATACATCTCAATCATGTCTTTTCAGTTAGTGAAGTATTGTACCGTGGGAGCGGACAAAAGCCCAATTTTCAGTGGGGAAACTAATTGTCATTCAATACTTCAACACCAAAAGACCAGCACAAACTGCTTGTGCATCTGGCTTCTAAGTTACTCTGATTAAGTCTTAATGGAGGAGAATTAAACAAAGCACTGTGGAAAGTCCCCAAGTAAATTGTGTACTGCCACCCGCACTTCCTGTGCGCCCATGAGCAAGGCACTTAGTGCGGAATAATTCCTGTCCAGCTGCTCCGTTGCCAACACTGCAAGACTTTGGTCCAATTAATGTCCCAGGTGGGAACTAATAAATGGAAAACAGGACAAAAAAAGGATACATGATCAGCAAAAACCTCTTGAAGGTAGATACAGGTTCCAGATGTAGTGCAGAGGGCAGCCAGACACCTGGACTGAGCTGGGGCCCAACAACAGAAATTATTCAGCGTTTGATTTAAGAGCCTATAAACATGCGGGTTATTTGGCATCGATACCAAGTATCGCTAAGTATTGGAACTATGATCTAAATAAGTGTTTTTGATTCATTCACATGACAGGATGAAGCAAGGGGAACAGATTATGCGGTTATAATTACCGGTCTTTAATTTTTCCTTTGTGAAAACATGTCAAAATGATAAGAGCGAAGAAGGCAATTTAGTTCCCCGTTCTGGAGATTACATCCATTACTGTAAGTCTCAGTGTACTGTGACAGACACTATCTTTCCATAGAGAGTGAAACAGTCTAATAATGTCCCAACCATTGCTGAGTCAAAATATTGGAGAACGTTAAGGGCCTGTCTGGGATCTGTGCACATTGTCCTTTTATCACTATTCTAAAGTCGAAGAGCAATAAAGCTCTTTCTCTGCCGCGCTATTATTTCTTGTTACAAGTCAATTTCACTCTACACTGTAGCAAACACTTCCCCTGTTTTTTTTTCTGTGGACAGTACAGACAGATATTAAAATGTTCACATCAGGGAGGGGAGAATGGTGCAAACAGTGCAAACAATAAAGTTGGGATTTTTCATTTCAGCGATGAGCATGTTGCGTTTTTATCTAGTACTCCCACTTAAAATGCAAACCTAATAGATTTTCTTTCCTGCTTGCCATTCTCTCCCCACATCCTTGACATTATACTTAAAGCATTGCAACAGTAAGCCAGAATCAGTCTTTCTTCTCCTTATTTCTTTCCCACCTTCCTTTTTCTACCTTTATTTTTTTGTGCCTCATAAAGTTCTTGCCCTTAAGGTTCCTCTTTTTGTTTTACCACTAGTCTATTGCCTGCTTTCACACTGCCCACATATTACCTGCAAGAGTGCAGGAGATGTAAAGAAAGGCTGAAACTTTGAAAGAAATATCCTAGAAGTCTCAGGTAGGGTGGAGATGGCATTAAAGGGATAATAAGTAGAGGAGATGAAGACAGAAAGAGCAAAAAATAAATAAAAGCCATAGAATGAGAGATAGAGATGAATAAAGAGAGAGAAAGGCATGAAACAGAACGAGGGAGGGTGTTTGAGAGAAGTGAAACTCCTCCCAGGGTTAATGGAAAGGCTCCTGCGAGAATGAGTGCACAGCGTCGGGGCAGCTACCTGAAAACAAGAGGAACGGGAAAAAGAAAAAGGAAAAGGAAAAGGGAGGTGAATCAATGTAACAAAAACAGGGTGAAAGAAGGAGCCATGAACTATTAATGAGAACCCATTTTGCCTGATGGAGGAAAAGACAGGACAGAAAGGTCAATGAATTGCCAGGCTGGGGTGGTTTGCTGCAGAAACACACCAGAACGCTGATGAGCGTCGCATGAGAGGGAGCATTGACCAGACTAGCCTGCGGGCACATCTAAGCTAGCACTGTGCAGAAATGATGGCTTAGAGTGGAGACGGAGACAGGCGGGGAGGGACGGATGTGAGCAAGGACGTATGGGTCAATGCAGCAGCAGGCGCTTCATGCTGTAGTCGGCCCTTTATTCAGTGCAGTGATTGTCAGGTGAAGGTGCAGGGACGCTGCAAACTGCTGAGAGAGATGGATTCTCCATTTTAAAGTTGTCATGTGGAGCATATTGAAACAGATGATTCATCATCGCATCTGTCAAATTATAATAACTTTGAAGTGGCTCGAAGATAGTTTTTTTTTTAAGTAATACAATGAATGCAATGACAATGTGGAAATGTGAAAGGGGCTTTACTAAGCTTGACAGCGAGTTTCAGCTCATTGTTAAGCTGTAGGGCTTTACTGTTTTGGCTCACTCTCACCGCTCGCATAGCGTTATCCGCTCTCATCAGAAATAAAAGCTCTAAAAGCCAACTGGACACTAACTGCTCTGCACCAAATGGCAGAAATACACAGTTAGCAACTAGCTGGAGAACTTAGCTGAGCATTTAGATACTCAAGAGCCACATGGCCAGATATTTCCATCAGGTAGAGACCATAAAAACCAAACTAAAAGAGTTATTATTGGACTTTCATTCAGCAGGAGGACAGAAGCAGGACTCCAATGATTGAACACGTTGCTCTGTAACTGCTGGATGTGTAAATAAGGACATTTTCGCAAACAATTTCACCATACCAACTTTTAAAGATGGTGATATGTCCTTAAAGATTTACTGTGGTAGCTATTATCGCGCGATCTCGCCATACGACGATCTCGCGTGATCTCGCCATAGCAGTATCTCGCATATCCAGCTGCCTCACAGGGTAACTTGATTTTGGCTGATATGGAGGAGAGTGACATTGTAAAATCAGGACGAGGAAGAACTCTGGGGTTATGATTACCATCCATTTGAACAGTATTTTGTCATCTTTTTCTTTAAATGTAAGATGCAAAACGTGCAGGAAAAGACTTGTGGTATAGCCTACAATAAAGTACAAATGTCTGTGATTTCTACATTGCACTTACTGAAGTCAGGCTAGTATTTGTTTGCACCTGTTAACCTTAAAACCTGTAACACTTGAAATTACTGTTCTCAGGAACGTCAAAGCTTGCATTTAGATTTTCTGGATAGAAAATTACATATAGCCTACCGTGTTATTAGATTTTGGCCATATCCCCCACCCCTAGTTTCCGCTGCCCCCAAGTGGCAAATAAAATTATTTTAAATAAATACACAGGGCCATTGCTGAATAGATTAGTAACCCCACTGAAAATGTATCTTTGAAATACTCGCTGCCTGTTGGCTTGACAGGTGGCTGTGGAAAGTTTGCAGCTTGCTCCTTCCTTGCTCCTTCAGCTAGCTTGGCTTTACTACAGTTACACTGAATTGTCTGTGAGTGGTGTCTGAGATTTGGAGCAAAAAAACAAAAACCTACACACAAGATGGAGAATACTTTCCTCTCAGCTCTCTTCAGAATCCACATATCTTCACTTCAGACAATGGCTGCACTCAGTCGCAGGCCAACTACACATTTTTTTTTGTAGAGCATTGCTTCAAACTGTCCTCTACAAGCGTCTGCACAACATATCATGTGCCAGGTTTTGGTTAAAATCTGCTGAACTATTATATGAATTAACCAGGGAAACCTGGGCCAATTTGTTTTAGTTCCTACTGAAATAACTGCAGATGGTAGAAGTAAAAGGCAAACCAAAAATATATCTTCTTACATGTTTCATTTAGTAATGTGAAAAAAAAATGACTGCAGTGAGATAAAGGACCATTGACTTGTTTTGTAGCATCTATTCATCAAGTTGTTTCAAAGTAACAAACTGATAACCAACAATGTTAAAAGAAGCAATATTGAGCGTTTCATAATCTAGAATGAATCTGACAGAAGTTCTTCTCTTTCATTTAAAAAAAGAGCCCCTCTCTCTGGAGATCGTTGATAACCATTTAGCACTTTTCTGCAGGATTCTTCTCAATGTCACCCTTGAAAGAAACTGGCAAATCATAATGTCTTGTAATTAAAATCTGAGATGAAGAAAGTGATGGGGTTCCCACCAGAGGTATCGAGGTATCTCTTGGGTTTGAGGGTGCTTCATATCCTCTGGCCATATCTCTTTCATCATTCACAGCCATATAGAAATCTTGTCAATTGGAATTTTTTGTGACAGCGTCAAAAGTGTAATCTTTTGCCCTCGCTCTGGTTCTTATGTTCACAGTAGACCGTTTAAAAGGGGAGAAAATATCCCTGGTGTAAAGGGTCACATTTAAATAGATCCTGGAGATAAGATCAGGGAAGGATTAAAAGGATTATATGTCGTTATCCAACCCTGTTTTTATTGATGGAAGCAGTAGAGAAATGTGGCTAAAAGGGAACAATGTTCCCTGTCAGCGGAGAGGAGAAATGAGTGGCAGAACGCTGCCGCAGGTCTTTCAGAGAAATGAAATAATGTGATTGTCTCATTGACGGGGAGTTAAAGGACTGAATGTGAAATCCTGTTGTTGGGCCAAGTTAAAAGGAAAGCTTTTAAATACATATTATCCCTAACAATGGGTCCACCCAGGGCGACGTGGGATACATGAGGAGCATTGCAGACTTGAAAGATATCGCGGCCTTTCTATGCGGGTGAAATGTAAAGGAACCACATTGCAATTCTCTCTTCCCAGTCCTCTCATATTCAATAAGCCCACTTCTGGCGAATGAGATGTGAAATTGCCTGCTATCAATATAAGGCCCCTTGGTAAAAGGCATTTTCAGATCTCTCTGAATTGGATTGTTCCACCATTCATTTTTGGTGCCTGAGTTAATGACCATTATGAATGCAGAGCTAGCCAGGCAGTGACCATGACTCCAGAAGTGTTTAATAGGCCTGCAGGGAGAGCCAGGTAAGTAATCCTGAACTAGCCATGTGAAAGAAAGGACATCGTTTGATAATTCAGAAGGAGTTTAACAGAAAGAGAGGGAGGGAGGGAGGAGAGGAGAGAGCAGGGAGTGAGTCATTGTTTTCAACTTTTCCAAGAGTGCAGTTTGTGTAAGAAACTTTTTTGCTGTTTTTATTAAATGAGACTTTTTCACAGAAATGCTAATAATAAATAATTATAATAACGTGCCTCTTTCATCATAAACAAATGCCTCTTCAATAATAAGAAAGTGTTAAAAAAAAAAAAAAGATCCGACAATACACAGAATGAAGCCTGCAGGCGTTAGGTTATCGTTATGCAACATAAACTCCTCCATTAATAGCACTAAAATCTGCCCTGATGCAGATACTTAGTTGAAAGGTGTTTTTTTAAATATTCAATCCAGCTAGAATGCTCATAATCCTCAATGAGAAAAAGCTAAGACAGCAAAGAAGTCTCAAAAGAGCCTGAAGACCAGAGTGTCTGTCTGACAGTATCTGCTGAAATGAGGTTTGCATTAAGTCGAGGACGGATCAGAATGAACAGGGTGCAGTTCTCTACCTCTCTTAAGCCCTAAAGAAAGTTACATCCTACGTCGTCACATCCTGATTGGCACCGAGCTGCTCTCAATTCTTAACCAGGAGCCAACAGGTGATCTGAGTAACACTCATATCAACTCAGGGGGATCGTGATGTTCAGTTATAAACAACAACAATCGGCCCTTTTCTGTTTTACTCGTCAAATGACCATGGAAAACCGTTCAATACTGTCCTCAGGTGTTTTTCAGGTCGAGAGTGTGTGTGAATGCTTGGGCGCACGTGGTTGTTTCTGTGAGGTTCTCTGTGAATTGTTTTCGACATCGCTTCAGGTATTCTGGTGAGAGTTCTGTCAGAATTGAGTTCATTAAATAAATAATTGACACTGAACATGTAGGAGTTAGTTACAGGTACAAGCTGTTTTTCTCTCCAGGCTTTGCATTTGTGAGTCTCACCAGCAGCACGCTGCTCTCACGCTCTGCAGTCAGAGCATCTCCTTCATCCAGCCAGTGCTCCAACACAACGCTGAAACAATTAGTCGACCAAGAGAATTGACGCTGCATCTTGAAAGCTGAGTGGTTAAGAAGACACACAGCATATAAGCACAACAACAGTTCTGCATGGGGACATGTGTTATTATATACATATTATACCCCCTTTCTCTGCCTTGCTTTCCTATCTGTCTCTGTACTATCACAAATCCAATTATGAAAACAAATGCCAGAAAAATAATTGTTTTCAATTAAACAAACATGGTTTTCAGCTTCGCAAATATGAGGAATTGCTACTTTTCTTGGTTTTATACATTTCAAATTGAAAGTCTTTGTGTTTTTGACTATTGGGCAGATAAATGAAAGCGTGTCGGAGGTGTCACCTTGGGCTGTCAGAGCGTGTCACTGCCAGACACCGTCAGTATGAATAATCAACATTGATTACAAATAAATCAATATATTGATAGATAAGGGAAATAATAAAGGAAGCAAGGTCAGACCTTTCAACTCCTACTCACCTCTCCTATTTTATCTCTTCCCATCATCATTTGTATATTAATGAAGGTTGTCCGGTTTGATCATCTAAATACAATATAATAAGTACAATATACTTTACTCCTCCTGCTTACAGATATGCATTCAGGGAAATGGCTCTGCTCATGATCAGTCCATTCTACTGCATTTCTTGTAAATATTATTATCAATAACAGCTTAAACTATTTATCTTAAAATGTAAAAGAAAAATGAAATGATGTAAAAGTGCAGTTCCTTGCCTGCAACGTGTTTTTCTCACCTTCTTCATTTTTTGTAAGCATTATCTTATGCTGCCTGCTGATATGTCACTGCACGTTCATAGAAAATATCCTTACTAATATAAAGCATTTAAACTTCTCTCCTTTCAAGAAAATGTGCCCATGATTTTGGTCATTACAAATTATTTGTGCAAAAACCTGTAATCAGGCAGCTGAGAAAAGAAGGACTTCAGAAAAGAAACATCGGGGACTAAGATAAGAAAGAGTGCATTTAAAAGACAAAATTAATGAAATAGTTATGTGCGGTGGGCTTTATATGGACAGAGAGGGATAATAATTCATGCTGTCGCCTCCGGCTCGCCCCCACATAAGCAAGACAATGAAAAAGGAGGATATGAAAATGAAATTAGTCTCTTTCTTTGTTGACCACGAGCTTGAGATGAAATCAGGTGGTTACCTCACCACATACATGCTTAAGAAATAAACACTTTCCCATGCACAACTTCCTCGTTTAATTAAGCTGGCTAGAAAAACTCAATATTACCATATAAATATATGTAATTTAGGAATGACGCATATTGAATATTTCCCTTGCAGCTCCTCTCTGTCTGCAGCACATTTCATTTCCTCACAAACCAATAAGATACTCTATGCTCTCCTTTGCAATTTGGTTACATCCCCCTGTGATGCGTTTATTATGTCTGTTAATGTGAGAAGATTTTTCTTGTGCATCCGTAAACAGAGCTGCATCAGCACACGGGACACTGCAGTTTTGGACGAGCCTTATTCGAGTTTGAGAAAGTAAAATTCTTGCTGGAGGTGGTGGCATTTATCTGTCAGCGTGACCACACAGCTTGCTCTAGTATTCCACGCAGCTCGGCAGATTGATTCGCCTCAGTCCAGCTCTGCTTTGGCAGATTCTCAAACTGCATTGATTGGGATAAACAAATCCATTTTTATGCATTGCTCAAAAGTTGATTCAGGTGCATCATTTAAATTCAACAGAGGGAGACTGCCATCTGGTCTTCCAAGTTATATAATCTTTGTTTTCTTAAGTTTTCAACCACTTTAATATGCCATTTTGCTGCTGGTATTTAGAAATGTGGAAGATATTATCCCAGCTTGTTTTCTCCTTTTAGTGCTCTCTGGTGAATTTCTTTTTATGACCTTAATAAGGACCGGAAGTTTGACGCTAATGGTTCTTATGTAAAATGCTGCTGTGAATGCGCTTTACTCGAGAGTAGCAGTGTGAACTTAAGTCACAGTGAGGAGGAAGAGGAGAGTTTTCCCAAACAGTCCATATAAAATGATGTAGTGTCAGTCAGGCAACACCACAGTGAAGCAGCCATACTGTCCAAAGTGTGGAAAACACTGCCACTATGAGAGGTTCATGTTTTTATAAATAATTGGAGGGCAATGTGAAGCCACGATCTGACAGAACGTAAGGTGGTCTAGTTTTAAAATGTGTCTCTGAGAAACACACACAAAATCATAGTGTTGTGTCCAGTCGTCTCAGCTTCCTACAGTCGTCCTCCGCAAAAGTCTTAAGTTGAGGCCCATCAGGCCGAATCCTGTTCACTGCTATGACGTGGAAGCTAATAAGCTCAGAGATCACCGCACAATGCATGCCGCTAAGATTTGATCCTGACTTGCTCCGACATCGTGCGCACGTGGGCAGCGATAACCTCACGAGATCGAGGCGCCACAGTCGCTCCCCACGGACGCAGCTGATTGGCTCTTAGACAACAAACGCCACGTTTTGAGGAAATTCTAATTTTCTGTTCAAATGTAATATTTAACGCTAGATTGTAGTTGGATAAGGATGAAGCTGTTAACGAACATATATAGCACTTGTCAAAGTGTTTGCGAGGCGGACATAAAAAGAACTGGACGGAACTATTTGTGTTACTTCCTGTATCTTCTTTTTTGTCACCGCCCACCTGCTGCTGCCGCCTGATCTCGTCCACGCTCCAGAAGAGACGCAGTTAATCTCGAACATGTCACACGGGAGTTCTGACTCATGTTATAATAATAATAATAGTAAAAATGCTAATAATAATAATAATAATAAGTGGAATATGAATAAGTTATGTTCATGTCAATATCCAAGCTGGAGTAGAGCTTTTTCACATCAGACATTTATACTTCTCCTGGCAGGAAAAGCGCAGGCGTAAGGAATAAATAACGTCTCAGTAAACCAGGACAGAGCCAGCGTGCACATCAGATGTGTCAAAGCAGGAAAAGCACAGGTGTACTGAACAGTATTAATTAAGACTGTATTCCTTGTAGGTTTGGAAGCTCTAGGATTTAGTATTGTATATATACTGAATCACTAATGCAACAGAGCCATCGGTAATGTTAGTAGTTCTACCAGTGAAAGGTCTATCACTAAAAGCTCTGATAAATAATACAGTGCCGGAAAAGATAAATATACCTCACGTCAGTCCTGCAGAAAATTCATGGATGTAGTGTAATATTATCAATGCATGTTATTTTTAACCTTCACTTTAAGCAACCAACTCTGCATTCACACACTTTCCCGTCTCTACCATTCTTTGCATATGATGTGATTACAGCAAAATGCTGCATTCACGTAATGTTGGCATAACGGGGAGAGCAAGAAAACCTCCTGTTATTCCAAGTTGGAAGTTTTCACACATTATTCCAAGATGGTTTACACTCACTGATGGCCTTGTATCTTTTAGAATTGATTAAACATTTTTTGTGATAAATTTTGAAGCACATTTGGGGTTGGCCCCTGATTATATCATTAACCCCTTGCGTGCTGGAATGCAGGCTGAGATCCTCTAGCAAAGGTTTGTTACTACTTCTTAGGTTAGTCCTTCGGAGTCAGGCCCCTCGACTCTGGAACGACCGGCCAGAGGAAATTTTCCTTCAAATCAATCTTAAAAAGACACTTTTTCAGAATAAGTTTTTCTTAATCGATTATTCTTATTATTTATGTTTTTATTTACTGTGTTTTAGTCATTCCTGCCTTGTTTCTCATTATTACTGTGTAAATAACATTTTTTTAATGTTTTACATTTTCTTATTTTTATTTTAATTTTAATTTTATTTATTAAACATTTTTTTATTATACAGTTCCCTCAAAAATACCCACAGTGGAACAAAATATCTAGAGCCGCAACACTACCTTTTGCTAAACCTGCCTCAGTGCAATGCTGAATATGTAAGATGATAATGTTCCATAAGTGTCCTCAATCTTAATTTACTATGCACAATAGAGTAAACTATTCGGTTTATGTGGAGAAAAGCGATTTGTTTGTCTCAGCTATATTTGGTTTCTTCTATTTGTGGCAACTTTTAGTTTAGAAGGAAGAGTGTATTGTCACTATTTCAACAATGCTGTGTAAATGCTGAGTCATCTCATATACATACAGTTCTTCTGTCTTCCACGTCTTTTCTTGTTGCCCCTCTGTTTTCATTCATGAAAACAATTAAAGGTAATTAACTGGCTGTGAAAGATAATGGTAGATTGAGTCAAGATCAATAAACAGAAGGGGGGATGGATAGAAAAACTAAAAAGCAAGGAACAACACAATGAGGTGTAGAGAGGGTTTGAAAGAAACACTAATGGATAAAAAGAAAAGGCAAAAATAAAGTGAGGTTGCAGAGAAGCAGAGACACAGGACGATCAAGGAAGTGAGGATGCAGACCAGGAGTTAGAGAAGAGGAGATTGATAAAGGATGTGAGAATAGCAGATATCAAAAGAAGAAGAATGAGAGTGGGGAAAGTGGGAAAGTGCAGAGATTAAAATGAGAGCAAATCTGTGTTACACGGAGAGGGAGGGGGGGGGGAGTGGTGCTGGGGTCACCATCCCTCCCAGTTAGAGAGAACCATTAGCAGTGTCTGCCTCAGATTTCTGCCCATTCCTATTACCGTCACAGCTGGATGCATCCAAGTGTGAGACCTGGCCCAGTCTGAGGAGACATTCTCTTCCTCTCCTACTGTACTCGCTCTCACTCTCTCTCTCACACACACGCGCACACACACACACATGAAATATGTACCAATGCACACAGAAAACATGCGCACAGAGTATAGAGACACTTTGTAAGAACCCTTTAATGCCTCAACACATGGTTATTTTGCAGGTATGTGTTACACAGCTCCCAGCTGGGGGTTCAAACCCAGGTTAGCTGCAAACCGCAGCGCTTGCTTACTGCATCCTGCTTCATCAAGCACAATGTCTTATTAATCGAAATGACAAAAAAACAAACAAATAAAAACATAACAAAGAAATAGAGGGCAGGAGCAGAGTCTTCCCTCAACGCAGTGCCGTGCGACTGCTGGGGGTGTTGCAGGTAAGCAACTGCCTTATGAATGATTTGTGAGTGCTCAATTATTGACGAGGCTTCAGAGATCTGATGAGGTGCTCGGAGCCACTCGGTCGGATAATCGGTTGGTGGGCTGGACGGTTTCCAGCAAACCAGACGGTAACTTTGCATGTGCGACTCCAGTAAAGCACAAATGTTTCCTCTTGCCGTGGCTGATGCATGACGAGATTGTCACTGGGAATAGGATGTGATAAAAGTCGAGAGCGTGCGTGTGTGTGTAAACCAACCACTCCAGGGTCTGGGACATAGCTCAAGGGGAAGGGATTGTATCACTCTACTAAACGTGATTAATTAAAGAAGTTCTTTGCATATGATTAGCATCACGACGTGTGAGTTTGCATGGAGATCATTATAACCAAGCTGGGCCTCAACCGTTCCACATAAAGTTGTCTAATTGCTTTACATCATTACCTGTGGGTTTAAACTCTGTGCCCTATATATCTGTAAAGTGTGAATTCGATTCATAAATAAAATAAGGTGCCTCCGTTCAATACCTTCGAGGGCTTTTATTATATTAGCGGACTTTGATGTTTCCACTACCATTGTGAAGGGTCTTTATTAGATCAACAGCTGCAACAAGAGCTCCAGCACATTCCCCTTCAGCTGTTAAAAATGCCGGGGTGACACAAGGGGGGGGGGACAGAGAGGGAGCGAGAGGGGAAGATGAAAGGCAGATGAAGAAGAAAAGTGGAAGCAGTAGAAAGAAGATGCTCTTTAGTCGGCGAACGCACGACAAATAAAGCAGAGAGATGGCACAAGTGGAATGAGAAGAGCAAAAGTAGGCGAATGCCTGAAAGACAGAACAGAGAGAAAGGGGAAGAGGCGAGGCAGAGCGAGGAGGCGAGGAGAGCAACAAACACGGCGTCCCATTTCTTCTCTTCACCCTGGACCTCAACTTTCACCCTGTCACGCTTGACTGCATGTGCAACAAAATGATGTCCCGATTCAAAAACTGACTGCTTAGTCCTCGTGCCCAACAGTCACATCACAGTGTGCAAATGCTATAGCTACAACAAGATGAAGAGAAATGCCGCAGTAAACTGGATGTGATGGATGGATGTGTAATGAACAACACAAGAAGAAGAAGAAGAAGAAGAAGAAGACTCGCTCTGTCCCTATTCTACACTACACTTTGAGGATGCACTGTCTTCACACTGACAAAGTGACAAGATTGAAAACAAGTCGCCAATTACAGGCATGATTAAAAATATCAAACTGGCAAGAAATGTGTTATTGTGTTTAGTTGGTTAGCAGGTTTTTTTTTTTTGCATTTTTATACAATCTCTCATATTAAATTGTGACAGGCTCTCTATATTCAGTGTTGTTGTTGAGGATGTTGATGCATAGCAAGAGTCAATTGCCACACATTCTGTAGTTTTGATCAAATATTAATGCAGCGAGCGTCAGTGTTGGTTTTATTTGCTCAATAAATCTCTATAATTCCATCTGGCAATGCTAATGCAGATGTCTGCTCTATCAGTACATGATTGATGCAAGCTTCACAAGACACCGGTACTGACATAGGAAGGAACATCAGGACAGAATAGACAAAGACAGAGAAAGAAGAGACAGGAATGGCAAGATACTTTCCAATTTGATAAGGCAAGCTGCAGAGAAACGGAGATGGACAGAGAAACTAAGAGAAAGTGACAAATAGGAAGAGAGTCGTTTCAGTTCTCCCGATGAGGACCCATTTGTGCCAGAGCAGCTCTGTCAGAGAGTTTTCACCCCAGCAGGCCTGGACAGAGCCAAGCAAAACTCGTCCCGGAGCCCGGCATCCTGCCCCCGACAAATAAACCACATAATGGAACCCTATCGGGCTCCAAGTGGGAACATTCATTTTCATTACCGCAGGTTTATCTGTCCCCACATGCTCTAATGCCGCAGTGCAGAGGTGCGTTCAGGTAGCGGATCAGAAGATGGGCGAAGGAAAAAAGGATAAAACTAAGAGTGAGAGAGGAGGCGGAGAAATGGGAGGACAGGCAAGAGGCACTGGCTCATTTCTCAACAAGCATTTTCTCTGCTTTTCCTCTGTTAAAGCTGTTTCCCACTCCACATGTGATATTCATCTTAATCACAGGACGGGAAAGCATAATTCCATTTTTTGGGTCAGGCAGATGGTACCTTTGTTGAGGAGATTAATTACCATGCTGCACAACATTAATAAAGGCAAACATTTGAAGGGGAAATGCAATTTGCCCCGAGTGCAAGGCTAGTGTAAATAGGTGAGTCGGGGCCGGAGAAGGCAGATAGCCCATGGGTGGATCATCATTTATTCTCTCTGTAGCGCCTGTTGAGCCTGAAGCTGGCAGAGCAGAGCAGACAGGGAGACTAATGGGCATTCAACCACCTGGCAGCAAACTGGGGATCACAGCACACACCAGGCCAAGACAGGATGCAGTTAAGCTTTTTTTTAAGTGTCTTAATTTATTTGTCTTTTTTTTTTTTTTTTGCCTTCAAAAGATACTTTTTGAAGTTTTCAGAGAAGAAAATGTCTCATCTTTATATCTTTGGGTTGTGTGTGTGTGTGTGTGTGTGTGTGTAAGCCAGACTTCACTGTTCTATTTAAATCACAATAAAAAATGAAAAAAAACGTCTTTCATAATGAAAACAATTAGCTGCACTTAATACACGACAGAGGGATAATTGTTGATTGATATACAAAGATGTATGAGACACTACAAACAGATTAGGACAAAGCTAAGGTGCTCAATTCATATGCTTTAGGTGCACATGTATGAATCCAGAATTGTTTCCAGGTGCATAAATCTAGAAGCTCTTTGTGCGAGAAGATGAAATAAGTCTGCACATCAAAAAGACAAAAAGCTTTAAAGTTCTATTGCTATTTTTATTACTACTACTTCTACTAAAGCTCAGGGGATAGATACTGTGAGCATAAAATTAAAAATAGCAGGAAGACGTTGCTTTGGTGTGCAGATCTTTTTAAGTCATGCCGTAAACACAATGTTTTATTTTGCAGGGGATGGGAGATCAATGGCACAGCTCTTTATCAAGCCAACAATTACAAATGAATAGTATGATTTCCCATCAAAAAGTCATCTTCACTGCTGTCCCTGAACCACAGATTTCAATCCCAAACACAGGCGACATCAGGAAGCAGAGCATGAGCAGCTCGTCGTGGAGTCATGGCAGACAAATTGCCGTCAGCAGGACGGGTGGTAATTTTCCTGGAATCCGGAACATATCAGTGAAATAAAAGAAGAAGGGCAGCACCTGAGCAGCACCCTGGAGACACAGAGGGAATATCACTTCAAAGATGAGTGCTTTTAGGAAGATTTCCCATTCTCTGGCCATATGGATAGACAGAAGACGGGGCAAAACAATCTACACCTTTATTACTGGGTGGTTAAGGAAAAAGGTATATAAAGGCCAAAAAGAGACATAGAATAGATTCAGACGAGCTTTCATTGCAGCAGTAAAGCACATCAGTGTCTCTTTGTCTGGCTGTGCTTGCACCTGCCTTAATGTAGTGGTACAAGAAGAACTCAGAGTATTTTTACACTGTACAAGTCTTACATTCAAAATTGTATTTAAGTAAAAGTAGAAAAGCATTTAAAATATACTTAAAGTACCAAAAGTAAAAGTACTGATTGCGCAGAATGTCCCATTTCAGAACAATGAAAATGATATAATTTGTATAAAATAAATATAAAATATTACACTGTATTATATTCAGGCATTTATGTGTGCATACCTTTAATGTGGCTACATGTCCTGCTGAAGCTAATTTTAAATACATCATCATTCATTTGTTGATTATATTTTGATTGGTAATCTGAATCTGCAGAGCAACACATTACTTAACTTAGAAGAGTAGTGGACTAAACAATCTTTGCCTCTGAAATGCGCTGCAGTAGAAGTAGCAGGTGATGGAAATACTCAAGCATAGTAAAGGTATCACAAAACTGTGCTTAAATACCGAAACTTTGATTAAATGTACTGAGTGTTTTTCCAGCCATCAACGGGGATTCCTGACTTTTGTGCGTTGTTGCTGTAAAGTCACATTAATAAGAAAATGTCAGAAATAGGGAAGGAATGAAATAGCAAAGCTAAATATGAACTGAAACCACACACACACTTAAAAAAAAAAAGAAAAACAACAACAAAAAAACCCAGTGAGAACTGTGAGCTGCGATCATTGTTTCTTCGACACCTGTGCTGGCTTTACAGACGCTGTTTACCTCATTTCAAGGCTGAAGGCTCATCAAGATGAGTCACAAGATGCACCGCCTACCTCCAGACAAAAAAGACACGGTGGCTTTCATTCAAAACATCTGAGATCAAAGAATACAATAAGCCGTGTCTATTTAAAATTCTGACAAATCAGAAATGACACAGACCACTTTGAATTCCATCATCCAAGGATACAATTTCCTAAAACCCAACACATTTACAGTGGAGGTTTGTATTGTAGTTTTTGTGTATTGCCAGTGTTCTTCCGTAGGATATGGCTAATGCGCAGTTTTTCAAATGGGCCGTTTGAGGTTGAGTCCTTTGCCTAAAGGTATTTTTGATAGAACAGTAATTCAAATGGAGGAGCATGATCTATTTTCCTTAGCCAGTCCTGAAACAAACTAAAGAAAATGTAGCTACCTGATAGATGACTTTATACCCAGGTTATCGTCGCTGAAGATTTTTATCACGAACGACGCATTTTGTTATTTGTGTGACAAAGCAGCCAGCAAGACACTTCACCTGAAGTATTAATTGCCAATTAGCATCAGTTCACATGGAAACCTGAACAAAAATGCTGAAACTGGTGATAAAGGGGGCAATAGGCACAGCATTTTCTGATATAAATAGGTGCTCTGACAACATTTCTGACCAAACATTTCCCGCACTGAATTGTTCAATATAATGACTATTCATTGCAGTTGTTGCAGGGAGTGGAAGATGAAAGGACAATGCGATTAAATGAGTTCCTCTGTGAGTTTACCTGTTGAATTTGCCTTAGTTTGACAGTGATTGCTTGAAAGAATACAACCCAGATTGAAACTGCAGTTCGATTTGAGTTGATTGGTTGGTTATATGGAGGGAACATCTCCAGTGGAAGGCCTCTCTCTCTCTCTCTCTCTCTCTCTCTCTCTCTCTCTCTCTGTTACATGTGCGGTCATCAAAACAAAGAGATTGCAACCGCACTTTGGAAACTCATGACAAATCATCTGGAAGATCCAATCAAATTAGTGTCTGTGAATAGACATGCTTCAACAATATTTCAGTGATTGGACTGCATTATTTAAGTGATTTGCAGGCATGAGTCACCTTAAATGTTAGAGAAATTGAGAAAGTTTTTACCAACACTTTCTCACTTTATGTATTTGTGGCAGTGGGGTGTGGTGGCTGTGTCGGCTGCTGGGGAGGAGATGGGAGTGGCTCAGCTGGAGGCCAGGCAGCTGGACGGAATCAGGTAATCAGTCGCACGATAAAAGCACCCGATGACCTGGTTCTGGCTTGCAGTAGGCTGGGTTCATGTCGGAGAGAGGGACGGGACAGAGACGCCTTAAATAAATGGTTTACCCTCCAAAAGAGCTCTCCCTCTTTCCATTTTCCCTCTGTCATCTCCCTGTGTGAGCGGGTGACCTCACATTTGGCGCCTGAACAGAGACCCATGTCGGAGGGAGAATCTCCAGCCAGTCCGCTGGGGCAAGCACTCCAGCTCCTCGATGCAGGAGGGCACGGCCACCCTACAGCGGCAGCAGAGCCAGGCTCTCGCGGACATTGCGGCCGCTCAGCGCGAGGACCGGGTGCTGCGACCACACTTGGCATATGCTGCTGCCTAGGATGCCTGGATGACGTCATCATCCACAGTGAGACGTGGGGGCAGCACATGCGGCAGGTGGGGGCAGCACATGCGGCAGGTGGGGGCAGTACTCGAGTCCCTGAGGAGAGCGGGGCTCACGGCTAACCCGAGGAAGTGTGCGGTTGGACGGAGGAAGGTACGGTATCTGGGGTACCACTCGGGAGGCGGGCAGGTCATTGCCGCCTGTCCGGCTCCCAAAATAAAAAGAGGTCAGGAGGTTTATGGGGCTGGCGGGCTATTACCGGCGGTTCATTCCGGGGTTTTCGGAGCTGACAACCCCCTGACCGACCTGACCCGAAAGGGTGCCTCAGATCCGGTCCAGTGGACGGAGCAGTGTCAGCGGGCGTTTGAGAGGATAAAGCGAGCTCTCTGTGGGGGTTTTCCCCTAACTTTGCTCTCCCGTTTGTTTTACAGACCGACGCCTCGAACAGCGGGCTGGTGGCCGTTTTGTCCCAGGAGGTGGAGGGGGTCGACCGCCCCGTACTGTACATTAGCCGGAAGCTGGCTCAGCGGGAGGTGAACTACAGTACGGTGGAAAAGGAGTGCCTCGCCATACGGTGGGCGGTCGGCGCCCTGCGTTATTATCTCCTGGGACGCTCTTTCACCCTCTGGTCGGACCATGCCCCGCTCCAGTGGCTCCACCGCATGAAGGATGCCAATGCCCGGATCACTCGTTGGTATCTGGCGTTACGGCCGTTTAACTTCAAGGTGATCCACAGGCCGGGTAACCAGATGGTTGTGGCTGACTTTCTCTCGCTTGCGGCCGGTGGGCTCCCGGCCTGAGTCGGGCGGTGGGGGTATGTGGCAGTGGGGTGTGGTGGCTGTGTCGGCTGCTGGGGAGGAGATGGGAGTGGCTCAGCTGGAGGCCAGGCAGCTGGACGGAATCAGGTAATCAGTCACACAATAAAAGCACCCGATGACCTGGTTCTGTCTTCAGTAGGCTGGGTTCATGTCGGAGAGAGACGGGACGAGACGGAGACGCCTTAAACTGTTTAACCTCCAAAATAACTCCCTCTTTTCATTTTCCCTGTCATCTCCCTGTGAGCGGGTGAACTCACAGTATTCTTTGTGTGTTTCTTGTATTAAAGGTTACAGTGCAGTGTTAGTTAGAAGGAAAAGAGTTTGTCGCTCATGTAATTTAGCTAACAGAGAAACGAGGGGACGATATCTTTCACAGATGTTCGAGTCCCAGATCGTCTTTTTTTTCGTTTTTACAACCCTCAGCGTCTGATACCCACACTCACGGCACCCTTTAGTGTCTTTATGAGATGTACCAGGGCTTTCAACTAGCTCCTATGTAAACCCATTACACAGCAAATTTACTTTAATATTTTAACCCAAACTATCATCTTTTCCTGACCAAGTGTCCACAATAGCAGAAAGTAAGGCTGGAATTATATCAGCTGCTAGCTAGGCACCATGTCAAATTGTCTTGTATGATTTTAAAATAAAAGATAAAGATTACCCAGGTTTGTCAATTTGAAAAGGGGCTTCACGACTTCCTGCTGTTTCACAGTATTCCCTGAGCGTTGGCTGCTGTGATCATGGATGTAGAAAATGCAGGTGACGACATTTTAAATTTCAAGTAAAAGAATGAACTTTGTGTTTTATGCATTAAAAAATGTTTCTTAGGTCTAAAGGATAATTCCTAACTAAGTCCATTACACTTGACAGCGAGAGCAAAGTGTTCTGGGTACACCGTGCATTTTGATAAGAAACACGCAATATAAACAACTTTGTTTTCAAGAAAACTGGCACCTAGAATCCCATACAGTGATTTTAAATGGTAATCCATCATCACCAGAACAAAGGAGACTCGAAAGTGTATTGATACACAATATCAGAACAAAATATCGAAAATGCAAGACATGCAACTCAAATCCTCTTAACGGTTTCATTTGACGCACTTGAGCCTGGAGTGTGAGTTTGTTTTTCCCCCTCACCTCTTTGAGCAGACAGCATCCTCTCATCCTCATTGATTAACTCGTCAGACTGGCCAGCTGTGTTTCGCCAGAGATAATGTTTTAATTAACGGACTTCAATATCTAATTAAGATTAGATGTAGATGCTTTATAGAGGTCATTTAAATGAAGGCAGACAGGCCGGCAGGGGAAGGTCTGGGCTGATGATGGGATCAATATACTGCCGTCGGGGAGTACCTGCCTGTGGTCCTGAGGTACTTTGAAGGGAATGGTTCACTGCCATGTTTTAGCAAGGCCTCTAAGTCAGGGTGAGTGAACACAAGAGGCAGCTCTTTTAAGATAAGGTTAAAGGCATTTTATACTCTTTTCGGCAGACATAGGGACTGACCTGAATGCCTGATCGTGCACTAATCATAAGGTCTTCAAGATGTATATTCTAACGGTAAAACAAAGGTAATATACTTGTTTTGCTTTGTTAGAGTACAGCGGCTGAGCGGATGGGGCTGTTCTGAGAGCTCCTACTTCTATTTAATATTTATTTTAACATTTTTAATCTCCGGTTTCTCTCGATGGAAAGCCACATTTCCCCTGTACTTTATTGCAGTTCTTATATATTTGTGTGGTTCAAAGAGATGTACAGATAATGGGCCTAAAGATGTTTATTATGGGAAAGACAACGGTGGAACGGCCATGTGTGCGTCACAATCTAAAGGGGGTGTATCCACTTGGGAGCATAAAGGAACTCATCAAATTACGTGTCAATCTGTTTATTAGATTATATTGTTCTGGTGCAGAAAGTTGCCCTGACTGTGTTTGCAGTTGAAGCTCAATGAAAAAATAATACCCGTTAAATTTAGGTAGTTTTTGTGGAGGAGAGTGAACACTTTGGCCTGGTAATGGTGACAAAAAACATTAGGATCCATCTTCTGGGGACAATGAATGTTAGACCCGTAGACAAACCAACTTCACCATATGCTAAACTCTGAATTTATCACACACAGAAAAAGTGTGCTACTTAATGTCCAAATCCAACATCCAATATATGTACTAAATCACAGTAGCATATTAAAACAAAAAATGGTACAAGAGAAAACTCAGATCTTGGATCAACATCTACCATCATAACACAACTGTTCAGTAATACTGTGCATCTTAAAGGCACAGCAATACTTTTAATTAAAAAATACATAGGGAAACTAAAGGAAAGATAAAAGAAAACTCACTGCGCATATCGCTGTAGAAGCAGTATTTCTAGCACGATGCTGAATACATTATGTCAGCATGTTAAACAGAGCAAGACCAAGTAAGATTAATGGAGATCATCATAAATGGTGTTCATGATATTCCAATACCTGAACCTTTTTTCACCTTTCACCACGACAGTTTAAATCAATAGAGAGCAATTTCTCCAGAGCTCATTATTTAGTTTATGTATCTCCCAACATTATACGATATAGCAGACTGAGACGGGTCGTTTAACTGCAACTACTGTTCATCTATAATAGTTGGTAAATATGAGATTGATTTCCATTGAAAGGTGTTTAAGGGCCTGGAGAATTCCACCAAATCTAGTAAAATATTAGCTATACTAAATTATAAAAACTCAGTTTGTTTAGTTTCCTCATTTGGTGTCATTGTGCAGGCCGCTCTCATACACTGTTCATCTACCAAAAATAATGTGTTTCGTATACATCCGACAAAATCAATACAATACAGTTGTGAACAAGAGTGTAAACAGCGACAAAGTCCACATACTGTAGGAAGGAGGTCAGGCAGGATGGGTGGGTCCACAAACACCAAACGTTAAAGATTTTATTATATTTTAACCCAAATGTAACTTCAACACTTCTGTAGTGATTTTAATCCAAATCACAATCTTTTCCTAAACCTAACCAAGTACTTTTGTTCCCTAAACCGAACCAAGTTGTTTCCCGTGAAGATGGAAGTTTATTATGAGACTTTGCATGTAACGGACGAAATATACATATTGCTGGATACTCTTAGGACAGGAGTCGGCAACCTTTACTATCAAAAGAGCCTTTGTGCCCCCTCTTCCACCAAATACATGTTGTCTGGAGCCGCAAAACACATTTGATACCACAGCTTATAAAGTTTTATAAACGTTTTATAAAAAAATGAAATAAATCAAACGTATCTGCAGTTTAATAGCTTAAAAAGAGTAAACATAATAAATAGGGTAGTTTGTGTTTAATTATGACTGAAGTCTGTTTCAGTGTGCTGTCATCCTCTTCTAGTTTTCGATCAACCGTCGCGCCTGAACATAAAACACAACTACATCAGCTCAGGGTGTAAAATAAATATTTCTTTGCAAAATAATAGCCTGTTAAATGATAGTGTTCTCAGCTGTTTAATGTGATTTCTCTTGCTGAACATCACCGCAGAGCTTCTCTGTATCAGAGCTATACGATGTGACTTTGATCTTCACGCAGGACTGCAGGCATGTCATCTGTGAGGCGGGAGCGATATTTGGATGTTATGTAGTTCATGCTTGAGAAAACCTGCTCGCATAAGTATGTTTATCCAAAGATGGACAGGACTCCTAATGCACTTTCCACGCCTCCCTATCTCCTGAGCGGCCACAAAACAAGCTGCAGTAGTTGAGTTTAAGGACTTCTGGAAAGTATATTTGCTCTGCTCTGCTCAGTTCCAAAATCGCTCTTCTTCGCTAATCTCCAGCTTGGTTTTCAGCAAATGCTGTGTGTGCTTGTTCTGGAAATGACTTTCAAAATCTAATGTTTTGTTGTTTGCTCATTTCTTGCCCCATATCAAGCACACAGGTAAGACAGCATTGTTGGCAGTGAAAGCAAATGAATCTGTCCACGTAGAATTAAACTCTTTACTTTCCTCCGTGGTAGTCGTGGTAGGATGTGACGCATATTGTAGTTGACAAAATATTAAAACCTTTTTTATTTCAGTGTCGCGGTATCACCTCAAACTCTGAGATAAGAGGCGTTCCCTTTGATAGATTGTCCACTATGCAACAAAAGAAATAACCGTTATTTATTTCCATGTTATTTTTTTTTTGTCAAAGCTACAGGAAGCCACTGCAGAGGGTCTGAAGAGGAGTAACAATGTCACGCTACTCTGCTCGCGAGAGAGGACGGGCATTAGAAGCAAGGCGTCAGAAGAGGTCACTTTATAGCATTAAACAAAGTCATTTTTCTGTTGGTGACAGGCTTGTTTCTATTATCGTACATTGTGTTACCCTTCACACAATCACGTCTAAAAGTAAGTTTCGACTGAACCCAAAAAGATCGTCGTGAACAACCTGGTTCATTAATTTCTGGGGCAACAGGGCAAATGTATCTCGGAGATGAGAGGGCAAAAGCCAGCATGTTCTATTCTTTCAGCCTAATGAGTGGTCAGACCTCCACAAGGTGACTTTGATTCAACACCACGGGACTTCCTTTCACTTTTTCACTCTTTTCCCTTCACTTTTCTTCCTCAGCTGTCATGTCCTCCACACCTCCTCTGGATTGGCCAGCTGCAGTCATAGCCTACCACTCCAAGCTTTAAAGGCACAGCTCTAATTAAGGCCTATGTTTAAATACCTTTACTAATCCATAGACCATTGTAGTGTATTAAGACTCCATCATTGATTAGACAGGCCGATTCAAAGAGCCAGGGAAGAAAAACTCATTAGAGGAGATTTGGAAGATGTCCTTTGTTGATAGCTAGAGAGTGAACTTTACCCTGTTTGTTTACTTGACTCAAAATATAATTTCCTTAATGGCTGATAAATAAAGGTATCTATACTGAGGGTGGTACATCAGGCAGACAGGGATACAGTCAAATTAGTGTCATAAATTCTAGGAAATAACTGTAATTAATTAAATTCTTTCTAGAACAGAAAGAAAAGTGAAAGTATGTGTTGTGGGAGAAATGTTTTACAGAAATGAACCGATACAATAGAACTGCGGGAGTGTTTAGCCAAGCTAGCTGTGTGGCTCCAGAGAAGGCAATGTCGGTCTGTTGGGCCGTTAAATCTCACAATAAAAATTAATAACGAAAAAATGCCACTTCATTTATAATGAAATACCGTTTTAATAATAAACAAAAGCCTCTTCTATAATAACAAAATGTGTCTTTCAATGGTTTCAATAAAAATAAACCAATAAATAAAATAAATCCTTTGGACATTCGGCTATCGTTAGGCAACATAAAGTTGTGCATTATAGTACTAAAATCTGTTGTGATGCAGGTAAAAACCAGAGTTTCTGTCTGACAGTATCTGCTGAAATGATGTGATCTGCATTAGGTCTAGGGAGGATCAGAATAAACTGGGTTTGCGGTTCTCTACGTCTCTTAAGCCCTAAAGAAAGAGCGTCATCACACCGTGATTGGCACCGAGCTGCTCTCAGTTCCTAACTAGGAGCTAACGGGATCTGAATAACCCTTCAATCAATGGTGAACAAACCATCATATTATAAACACAGCGTCATTGCCTCAAAACCTTTCTCCCGTGATGATTTTGATGCATGTTGTTGATCAGAGCTGATACAGAGTCCCCTCAATGAGACCCTCCCCGACCAAATGTGACTGAATTTCCTGTGGACCCAGCCTGACTCGGGTCAAGGGTCGGGCCGTTGTTACCATGTGGAACCAAGTGAACCCATGAAAACCTCTTAACTGATTACTGTTAAAGAAATCTCACTCACACCTTGTGGTTTTACTTCATGATAGTTCTGCTTTCATTTGCCCAGATTTTGAGATATTTGTGGGAGTTCTGCTGCCATAAAAGAAGCAGGGATTTTTGTTTTGGTGCTCACGGCATAAAAAAAGGAATATCAACCTCACCTTTTTTCATGCCTATCCTTGAACTCAAAACTCCATTGAAGTCTTATCAACTGAGTTCAGTGGATTTCAGAAGACCAACCGGGAGTCCTTGAAATGCAGATAAATGAAGCAGGTGATGCTTTAACACTCCAAAGGAGGTTTATCTGTCCGTGCTGAACACAGACCGGTCAACACGAACACTCAGGGGGTTTTTGTCAAGAGAAAGAAATAATCCCAAAACTATTCCCTTCTCAGGAGCAGATTTCTTTCAGCCAGAGGCAGAGGACTTGTCACAGGACCCATCGTGGTCCTGCTAGATCCATCAGAGACCTGCTTGGATGCAGCCTCCGAAAACGTATAAAAAGAGAAAAACTACTGCCTCATGTAGAGAAAGAGAGGGAAAGAATGTCCCAGTCTCCTATTCCCCTGTGTGGTCATTGATTTTCAGGCTCTGATTCAAGCTCCGTATTAAATCACCCTAGGGTCCGCAGCCAGCCTGTCCTCCCTACCTCTTTGTTCAGACCAGCACCAAAGATAACAGAAAGCATTTTGCGACGGGAGTGCCACGGGGCCCCAATCTTGCCTCTAGCTTTTTTTTTTTTTCTTTTTTCTCTTTATCCCTTCTTTCCCCTCTCTTTTTCTGCACCCCTTTCTTCACCTCTGTCCATTTCTCTTTGGCTCTTTTTCTTCTTTTTTTTTTTTTTTTTTTTTTCCCCAGCTTAAATCTCCATCTTCCTCCTATACCGCATTGTAAGGGAGTCTTTTGTACAGCCATGATGGAAAGACCACTTTCAAACAAAGACCGCTCACATTGTGGAACAGGAACAATAAATAGGATCTTTTGTGGGCCGTCTGAAGGTGCTCTTTCATCACCAACATACAGAGAGGGAGAAAGAAAGGGAGAGGGAGCGAGAGAAAGAAGGAGAGTTTGACTCAAATGTTTCCATCGCAACACCTACAGCTTTCAAAGCAAAGTTAGGTGTGTGTTGTTCACGTCAGGATTCACATCAACTTAGGTTGGATCTATTACAATTAGACCACAGGCATTTAATAATAGACAGTATAAACTCTTAGCCTTATAATTAGACATAGCGGCCGTTTCACTCACATCGTTAATTCAGCCTGACATTGTGTTCTTGTTTGAGAGGTTATTTTGTTGTTATTTGCCCAAACCAATCAACGGCAGGTCCCGTTTCCATCCCGCCGACGAGAGGCCAATACATTTTAGCCAACCATCTTCACCAAAAAGGCTAAATTGACTTTGTCCACGCCACGGTTGTGTTTCTTTTCATGCGTATCTTTTCTGATCTTTACTACAATTTCAACGAGAGTGTTGTAAGTTTGTACGATGTTTGCTGAATAACATGACTTTGTAAAGATGGAACCGAGGACCCGAGAAAGAAATACCAGAGGAAGAGACTAAACCAACGAAAGCAGTAATAACCCCTTAAATCCTAAATCTTGCTCCCTGCCTCTAATCTATGAACAGTGGGTAATACAAGCACTGAGCAGGTGGTGTGTTGTACAGACACAACTCTGTTCACATTGTGGGGAGTCACCGCTTATCATCAGTTCTAATTCTATTAAGTTTAGTCCGGTTTAGGTCCGGGTGCAAAGCAGACTGGTAATGTATCAGACATTACACGGTTGTGTCTCTCTGTCGCCCGCTCGGCTCATCCTGGTTACTGTACCTTGACGTCTTCTCTTGTCAAGTGATAGCATGTTTTCTCCTGTGGTCATGTAGCTGTCACAACAGATAAGGAGGAAGCCGGTGGTAAGGTTTAAAAATATCTGGACCAAGCCGATTTCCTGGTAAACCATAGCTGCTGACATTTTTATTCTTCGGGAGAGGAATCAAGTGAAATATCACAACAACAAAAAAAAGACTCCTGAATCTACACCAGCACTCAATTTTAGGCTTTATATTAGTGTGTGTGTGTGTGTTCATGTCCTACTTTGTTAGAACCTATTGTTCTATTTTTGGGCCTTGAGAAGCTTTGAAAAGTCGGGACATTTTGGTCAGTTTGTTAAAAGGGCTGTTTGAAGGTTAAAAGCTGGTTTTACGATTAAGTTTAGAATTGATACATGTGTTTTTGTGTTTGTGTATGTGTTCTGTGTATTGAGTGGTATATAATATATATATATATATATATATAATAGTCAGCAGGCACCTTCATGCTTCTTGAAGATGCTAATAAATCCCTGAGAGTTCTTTTCTTTGATGCAAATAGTAAATGTCAAACAAGTGAATGTGAAAGCAGTTTGTCTTCTACGTTTGCCAAGACTATAGCTGTTTGTTATTTATTATTAAGGTCTTTAATAGCACTGCACTTCCCGGATGTCTCTTGTCAATTAAACAGTGTGTCAGTTTATTCCAGACAACCCGCTGTTGTTTAAAATAAACTGCTGATGGAAACGTGATACACGCTGCTCCCTGTGCAGCAGAACATCGTTCCTGAATGAGACGCACACTATGAGAATTGTGTTTATTTTAGGACCATATCGGGTGTGTTGGCTGTATCATATGATGCTATTTGTTTACCTCTCGCTCTGAATTGTGGGTTTTTTTTGTGGGTTTTTTTGTCCAAAACTATAGAACGGCAGTAAATGTCGATTGTTGATAGCAGCATATTAGAGAGATCATATGTTTGTGTCGAGCCGATGGAGCTTTGTGTTGACGATCCATGGGCTGAAGATGGTGAAGGTCACAGAGTGCTGTGACCTGTAGAAACACAATCCCGGTGACAGTGGTCGTAAATTTCCCTCCATCACAGTGAGGCCGGAGCAGCTTGTAGCCTCGTGCTGCTGATCTTTTCCGAGGCCGGGGGCTAACGACACAGCGGGACAGAGATAAGAACGAGGTTATTATCCACCTTCACCCCGTACACAAACCATTTTCACCTCTTACTTTTCTCTACTATTTTTTTTTTGTCTTTTATTCCATCCCTCTCTCAGCGTTTCTCAATCTGCCTTTGTGCCTGTCAGCCTGCTGCACTCTCTCACACAGAAAGAATGCTTAAATCTTCTAAATGCACACATTATATAATATATAACAGTTGTTGTAATCCTGCATGGATGCACCTGCATTGTATCATGCGAAACACACACACACACACACACTGTACAGTGTATGGACAGGAGCATGCCGGTGTGTGCATGTTAACGCTGAGCGAGTGACAGTTTCTGTCAGACAGAAGCAGATGACTCAATTAGTAACATTGGGATTCACTTTTTCTCAGATACTGCTGAGCAGATTCATGACCTCAATTTACTGTTATGCAAACCTTTTATCTGCGGTGGAATATTGGCAGCCGGCAATAAACTATTCATACACTGAAAGACAAACGTAAACAATTTGATATTTGGAACGAGGATAAAAAGTTTCAACTACATAACACATCATCAAAAGTGAATTGTGCTTCAAATTATAGCAGAAAAAATGAAATGAAATGCATTTTCGTTCAAAGTAATTATTGTATGACGCTGCTTTTTTTTTTTTTTTTGGAGACACCGGGAAGTTTTTTGACATCCTCCTGGATCCATCTTTTTCATATATGATCACATCATCATATCTGTCACATGGATTTGTCTTGTATTTTTAATGATGTTGTTATTCTGTACACACGTCACCTATTGTACGTCTGTCCGTCCTGGGAGAGGATCCTCCTCAGTCTCTCCCTGAGGTTTCTTCCATGTTTCCCCTTTAACTCTTGGGTTTATTTTAGGGAGTTTTTCCTTATGCGGTGCAAATGTCTAAGGACAGAGGAGGTCGTATCCTGTACAGGCTGTGAAGCCCACTGAGACAAATGTGTCATTTGTAATATTGGGCTATATAAATAAATTTGATTTGATTTGATTCATAGAAAACTAAAGTTTCGGTATGTAAGTAACATAAACAGTTTGATGATGTCATCCTGTGTCATTGTTACGTTTTGAAGTCAAAACTTTTGAGTTTGTTCTTCAGATTTTAAGAGATTGCGCAACTGTTAAAATGCATCAATAAGCAATTGCATCGACATTCATTAAAGCTGTAATGTTACAGAGCTGTCTGCGGTTCAGTCTCGGATCTACTTAAGAGTGTCATCATTTGCATCATGGCTGGTTATGTGGCTCTTAGAGTCTTTAAGTAAGCTTTTAGCCAGGAAGTTACGTTCTGTGCATCACAGTTGAGCTATTTTCAGTCAACAGTGAGGGAAGCACCATTTAGTTCAGTGACAGTGCTCATCTCGAGGATTTAGTGTTCAACATTTCCCTTCAAAAACACATCTGAAGTTTAAACTCGATGAAAGTGAGTCCTGTGAAAGCAGCTTCAGATAGTGTTGTAACAGCAGGCAAAATATGTGGTCAGCTCTGGTTTTGCAGCTTGGGTGATAATGATCATCCAACACCCCTTCTTGACTCCAGCCGCCTGCCACACAGTCGTGGTGAGTGAGTCCAGCGGTGAGGAGCTAAATTGGCCCCGTAGAGAGACAGAGAGCGGGTTAGAGAGATTGGATGGACAGCTACAGCGTTTTATTCTTCAGAGGTCACTTGAGACCAAAACCTGATAAGATGACCACCGTAGATGAGTGTCAGTCACATTGGCCCCCCGGAGCGCTGGGTCAACAGCGAGGGTTTGAAATTGGGAGGAAAAAAAAAAAAAAAGGAAAAAATAAAAAAATGGATGGAGTGGAGGTAAAGTGGCGTTGAGTAGAAAGCGAAAGCACAACATCTAGACTCAAATCTGAGTGTGTGTGTGTGTGTGTGTGTGTGCGTGCGTGTGTGTGAGTGAGAAAGTAAGATTGAGACAGCATGATAAAACTGGAGAATTAATGAGAGACAGAGGTGTGTGAGGGGGAGAAACAGAAGGGGAGAGATGTCAGCGAAGAAAAATGTCAGTGTGTGGATTATGTCCTCTGACAAATTTATGAGCAGTGTTAAAACTCATCTGTGGCATCATACAGCCGGGTTGTGTAGGTTTCATGTCTTGCATTGTCTTGCAAAAACAATCCAAAGTGAATGAGGTGAATAGTGTGCACGTCCTACTCAAACTAGATTCAGGTGCAGGACAAAGACTCTCCTTTTACTTGAACACAATGCAACAACAACATTGCAAAAGCTGTGAGACAGAATACTTCTACAAATTATAGAAGAAATGACTGCCACCATAGGCATATTTGTCCTCTAAGATATGTTGCTGCTTTGCAGTAAATGTGTTAAGAGCATCACGTCCATGTTGGATCATGCAGGAACTATTAAAACAAATCGATTACAAAACAAAGGGGCGGACAAATGTCTGCATCTGCAGAGTCTTAAAGGGGAACTCCACCGTCTTTTCACAAAGTCTGTTTACAGGAGTACTCCTGCGTATATGAACAAAGTTGTATAAAGTCTTTTGAGACTCCACAGGGAGATCAGATAAATGCACTGAAGATTTTCCGGCGTCACACTCAACTTCCTTGTTTCAGTTGTGTCTATGCAAACTTACTGTCGTAAAGGGAGAAGAAAAGGTCTAATAAACGTCTCTGTACAAACTACTTTTGACAGTTGTTTTTATCATCAAAGGTGGAACAAAGAAGCAGAAACATTTTGGCCTCAAACCTTCGTCAGTGTGGTAAAATGCTTTCACTCTAGTAGTCTGTATTTGGAGGTTTGACCCAACCCACATTCTCACAGCTGCAGTCTCTCAATCGTTAGTCGATTCAAAACATCAGAACAAAAATCGACCGAAAAAAACTCTACAAGTCATATTGTAGAACCAGAGACATTCTGCTTGGTTATCCCATGAATTTACCATGAAATTGCATGTAAACAAAATATATGATGTGATATATAAATCCAAATGGAAATGAACACTAAAAGGTAAACAACCTATTTGTATTCTGCAGTCAAACAAGACAAGATGTCTCATATTCTCCTGCAGCATCAGAGGAAATGCAGCCTCACAAAAACATGACATGGATCTCAGAGCAGCTGAACGAAATGAAATCTTCCCAGCGAACTTTGCGTAAAAAGCTAAAAGGGAGCAAATTTATGTAAAACTGTTAAACTCATCCAAAGGAATATCAAGGCTGGAGCCTCCCAAAGCAATTAACACATCGACGCCATCACTGGAACTGCGTCTGTCTCTGGCTTTGTTCCAGACGGAAACACCGACAACACGTCCAGCAATGAAAGATTTACAGGGCAACAGATTCAGTATTAGTTTAGTATTGCAACACAAATGAGACTTCACATTATAAACGGTGTAGTTTACACATGCTTTACGCCTGCAGTGTTCCAGACATGTGTAACATCTGGAGGTAAAGTCTGGTGAATCCTCAAATGTAAGTGAAAGCTTGAGAAACAGCGTCTTATAGATTTTCAAAAGGGTAAAGCACAACAATGTGACTGTTGAGAGAACTTTGAATGTGTGTTGCTGTGTTGCTGTGGATGGTGTCTTTAGGTGTGGGGATTAGTTGATATTTCATCTTTAATGGGGAAAAAAACAATAACTACTTTAGTGCTAGCGCTACTTTAAGCAAACAATGTTAATCTTGAACGAGAACTTGACATTTTCTAAATGGCAGGATGGATTGATTGTGTATTTGTTGATATTTTGTGGGCTGTGTTTTTCATTTTCCAGAGGATTTATTGGCATTATGGGACTTACTTTAAACTGCCCAGAAAGTGTTGCAGCTTATTGATTCAGTAAGGTTCCCAGAAACTTTGGATATGTTTTGAAAGGTCCAATGTTAGCATCATTTTAACTATTAAAGGAGCAAGTAATATTTGAGATTGACAGATGGATAAGGACGAAGACACAAACAACACGATCGGACATAGAATTGCTTACAGCAAATTATGCAGGTAATACAATTAAATGTGTGCTAAAGTATTTAATTAAGGGCCGACAAGACTTCTATTGTGAATTTTAGCAAAACTTAAAAACCCAAAGTCTAATCTGGCAAAGGTTTTCCAACAAACACTGCAGAAAGCCAGAGGGTAAAGGATGAAAAGCATCTGCACACAAGACTTGTTTCTAAACACTATATTTCAATGAGAGATAACAAAATGAGAAAATTAAAATTCATATTTTTTCTGCTTAAGGAAGACTTTATTTTTGGCATCTAATTTTCACCGCTTTCGCCATCATTCCTATTATGATAACGTTTTTACTCGCCAAGGTAATTGTTAAAATGCTATTTTAGGAACGACAACTTAAACGATTAAAATAAGAAAGAGATTGTATTAAAAGAAAATAATTTTCCTTTTACCAAAAAGAAGCGCGCTAAATGCAGAAGGCATCCATCTAAGAAGAGTTTACAAGAACATAGATCAGAATTTCAAGTAAAAGTCTTCATTTTTATGAGCAAAAGTTTAAGATGTCGATATTTCCTTTGACACTTTGTCGCCAATTTTCAGACAGCAGTTCTTATTTTGGAAAGGTAAATGCACTTCCTGATGTGTGATGTGATTCTCAAGCAGCGTCTTCGCTCTCTTGTCTAAAAGCAAAAGGGATTTAGACGTGAAGCCTCATCAGCTACCAGAGGGGACCGATTTCAGCTAACTTTTCTGGCTAGTTGCATGTGTTCGTACAGGAATTATAGATTATCCTTCCTATCACTTCCCTTTTAACACACAAATGTTCATAAGGACTTAAAAATACACACAACAAATTTAGGAAGATGTCATGTCAAGTCAGTCATGATGAACGAAGACGCACTCGTCTTCTTTTCTCTGACACACATACACACATGTTATATATAGTCTTGTTTCCTCACACGGATATATACCAGTTCACACAGGAGAGAATACTCCCAAAGAGACACGTCTCTCGCCTCCTCTCTCTCACACAGATGCACGTTTGGTCTCTCAGAGAAACACATTAATGCACACACAGCCAGAAATACACAAGCAAAGACTCCTGAAGAAGTAGAACGAAGTCAGGCAGGATGTACATCCACCAAGGCTGCGCACGTCTACAAACGTGTTGTGTGATTAACAACAGGAAATGTTAAAAAATGATGTTGCTGTAGCGCCACTTATAGAGGTGTGTGGCAATACGTGCGTTCATCACCTGACCTAAGCTGAACATGCACAATGCTCTCAAGAGTTATGGTAGTTTATGTAAAAAAGGGAATGCGCATAAAAAAAATTCAAATATTTGATGTAGTAATTTAGTGAAGTAAATTAAAAATGGCTGCAGGAGACAGAGTTGTAATAAAGCGTTGAATCAGCTGTTAATAAAACAGCAGCAGGTCGAGGAGATATTTATCTAGAAATAGGTAAATATAAGGAATGGAAAAAGTACATCATAAACCACTGTGTCACAATCTATGCATCGTTGTTGCTCAACATCAATTTAATGTTCTAACTTCTAGTGTAGCAGAGACAGTGTAGTGCGTTTCATTTGGATTCAGCCGTTACAAGCCAAGTTATATTCTCTTTTTTTAATGTGATTCTTTTTTTCTGAAAAGTTTGTATATTGCATTGTTTTCATCCATGTTTACTACCAAGCAGTCTTCTTCTCTCCTGTGTTTTGTGCACATCGTTGCATCTGTTAGTGCATTACCGCTGCCTCTAGATCGGATGCGGGTCGTGTCACCTGAGTGCATGTGGGCGCGCATGTGCATCCTAAACAGAACATGCGTTAACTTATCTCTGTTGGTTCGCGGTACATGCAGTAGTTTACATGCCTGGTGCAGGTTGCAGAAAGTGTCATTTTGTGTGTTGAATTGAAATGGAGTGGAAACAACACCGGCAGAAACCGTTTCACTCCGATGTCTCGCGGTTCAGAAGTTATGTAGATTGGACCTATGGCCACTTGTTGGTGCTGTTCACACCAAAAACTAAACACTTGTTATACCTGAACTTTTTTTATTTTTTTTTTGACTAAACCATTCTGTGTGGTTTCTGAGATATCTTGCCAACTAAGAGACAAACAAGCACACAGGACAGAAAACTAAAATATCTGGCACATGTACCAAACAATAAATGAGTTCTTTCTGTCTGACTTCCACTGATGTATGTAGAAACACACACACACACACACACACACACACACACACACACA
>CALSBV010011010.1:6458257-6481605 GCA_943590825.1 Bovichtus diacanthus | reverse complement strand
GAGAGGGAGAGAGAGAGAGCTCTGTACTCCACTACACTCACACACAGACGTGACTCAAACATGCTTTGACATTTCATTAGGGAAGATTTTCAGTTCTCAAATGTCAACACTGCTGCACGTGTCTGAGCCTGTGAGGTTTTGTCCTACATGTGCTGTGTCAATCCTGTATTGTCTAACTATGTAAAGAATTAGAAACAAGACTGAATAACATGGTGCATCCCCAGTTTATGGATGCGCCCCGGCTTCTATATTTAGCATCCAAAATCACATCTTAATCTTTGCTGCTTGTTTGTGTCTTCGATTTGTGGTTATTGCAATAAGCGCAGCAATAAAAACTCTGTCTTTTTAATTGCATCATCCATAATGTAAAGAAAGCTCCGCCAAGGAAGTATGAGTCAGAAATAGCAACACTTAAATGTCTTCCACTTCCACAAGGTTTCAAGTCACCAGTTTCAAGTTTTATTTTTACAGGCCTTAAGGTGCTCAGACTACTGGAGATGTGTGAATATGGACTGCAAATAATGTACATCACTGTAATCATCATAAAGAGTCTCACATTATGAGCCGTCATGTTGAATGCAAGTGAAATTAGACCAAAAATAAATAGGGAGAATTAAATTAAGTGTGCAGCTGTCCAAATAATTATATCACAAATCTTTCTAAAATCACATCAGAGAAACCTTTTTTAGTGTGCAAATGCATAAACAAATATTCTAAGGGGGAGAAAATCGCCTGCTCATTTTTTTTTTGTTTTCCTTATCCTTCATGGTTTATTTGACTAATCCAGGACAAGCCTGCCAGACACTCTGTTACAGCAGACTTCTTAACAGTTTTATAGCTTCCCTGCAGACTGTATGAAATAATTCTCATTAGGGTGAAATATGGCAACACTTGTATTTTATATCCGTCATGGCTATTTAAGTTTGAGGGCATTGGCTTCCTATATCGCATTACAAATATATCTATCTATCACTTGCCTTTGACCCTGCAGGGCACTGCAGACAGAATCCAGTCTGATTTTGAACTCACCGTTCTCACGCTCAACGCAATAAAAAGTGTTGCTCATTAGATATTTTGGCTCTTGTTTATGGCCGTTTGGCTTCATATTTTTCAAGGGTGCCAATAAGTCTGGAGGACACAGAGTTTCTTGACACACCTCTCTGCGATTCATGCTCACCGTCCAGTTGGGTGGCCGTCTTTTCTCGATGAAAAGCTCAGGCCGTGCCAGCCTCTTCCCCCAGAGGCAGGTCTGACTGGAGAAGTGAATGGTTGTGCAGGGGAGACACCGAGAGGAGAAGAAAGGTTAATTGGTTTTGTTGACCATCTGTCTGCGGAGGAGGAGGCGGGTGGAGAAAGCACACCTCAGGTTGAATAGTGAGGACTAGGATTTACAAGCACTTATTGGCAGTGACCAGTGTGGTCACATGTCCTATTAATAGAGCAAGTTCATCTTTCAGATGAATTCATTCTTCCCTTTTTTGTTGTCTCTGTCCTTTCTTTGTATGCCCTTCTGCCTTTTTGTGCTGGCTGCTTTTTTTTTGTTGTTGCAACCATCTATTTCTTTGGCTCTTTGTGCACCTCACACAGGTTGACTGGCTGACAAAGTATCTCTCCATCTTGCTCTCCCGTCCCATCTCTCTCTCTCTGTGCCCTATGCTCTCAACAGGGTGAATGAGCCGTAGATATCCAGCTGGGAGAAAAGGAGAAGTAGCTGAGTGATGCATTCAGCCAGTCTAAAGGCATAGCCCGGCAGATTCCCCCAGGGGGCCGGCGGTACCTGCGAAAACCTGGAAATCTCTCTGTCTGCACTGCTGAGCCCAAAAGTGGGTATTTCTATCCAATGAGAGTTCCCACTCAGAGACGGAGAGATGCAGAGAGAAAAATAGAGACAGCCAACACCTACTGTAACCGCCTACAACTCGTTTATGTGCAAGCTGGGACACGAAAAAGTCACTTCTGTTTGATAAACTCTGGTTATTTCTGTCAGTCAAGTTGATATAACATACCTTAAGGGCTGCAGACTCAGCGTTATAAATACAAAGTGAATCACAGAGCACAGGGCAGCAGAGTTTAGCTATTGAATTACGGTTGGGAATGAAAACGTGTTTGTTGTAACTCTGATTAAACTGGAACTACTGCTTCTAGCCGCTCATGATGAGCTTGATGGCTGGAGGTCGTAATGCAGAGCCTGCTGTGCTCCTGAGAGTGTGAACCGGGTGACATGACGTGTCTTTTAATGCCGCTCCCTTCCTCTTTGATGTCAGTGTAAAGGTGAGTAACATTTTTAGGGTGTTGTGCTATTCCCTCTGTCCTAAAACGATGCGAGAGAGCATGAAATGGGCATTGAGACACACACACATATATATGTATACATATATATACAGTATATATACATATATATACTGTATATATATGTATATATATATATACAGTATATATGTACATATATATACAGTATATATGTACATATATACTGTATATATATGTATACATATACTGTATATGTATACATATATATGTATAAATATATACAGTATATATACATATACTGTATATATATATATATGTATACGTATATATAAATTATTAACTACTAGCTTAATTTTCTGAATTTGTGTTCATCAAAGGGGAGCCAGTCTGCCAGAAACTGACAATATTTCAGGTGCTTTATCTACAATGTAGAAATACAACATAATATATGGTATAAAGCTAAGACCTGATGTATCATGCAAACTCCAATTTATGCAAATCCAAAACATTTTCAACTCCAGAGTTATGCTCTTTTCCAGAAAAAGTTTTACCAATAAAAAAATATATATATTTAGCAGATTGTTTTATTAGCCTAAAGATAAACAGATAAAAAAAAATAATAATAATTCATGCTATTGCCATAATCCAATGTATATGATAGAACATTCAGTCATTTATTAAAGCTGCAATAATCAATTTTTTTATTTATTAAAAAAAAAAAATGTTTAAAGGGCAATAACAATGTTCCCCTCAGCTCTGCAGAGAGTTTGAGCTTATTTCAGGTTGTTTTGGCCGACAACTTTACTGCTTTGGTTCACTCTCATCTACCTTGTTTCCAGCAGCAGGCAGCTGTTTCCTGTGAAAAATGCAAATTAGACCGTCCAGCACGTTTGGCTTATGAAAGTTGGACCAAGCTGTCTAACTAGGCTAAGTAGTTCTAAACGAAACAAGATTCAGAAGTTTCAAAGCCTATTTCTCTCCTCAAACGCTTTCAGAAACAGATTTTGGTGGATTGTTTGGACGGAATAACAGAAAGGTTTTTGAAACGGCGAGCAGAGAACCACGGACCCATCAATACGTCACCAGTAGGAAGTGGACACTTTGTCATCAAGCGGCCAGTTGAGTAAATCAGCGAGTCCCCAAGCGCCTGGCGGACATGTGCCGTAACAGCTTCGTAAACTGATAATCTGTCAAAGTGGCTTGTTCCAAGTGGTTCACAGAGTCAATCAAAACTGTTTTCAGATTGTTTTCCTCATAATCTGAACCAGAGTGGGCAAATGTGTCTTCATAGGTGTAGAAAAGATAGTTTCTAAAGCCAGAATGTGTTATCCAACTTCACCTTCAGAAGGAAGTCAATTATTCCTTTGAGCCTGTAATCTCCTGCTGCAGCAACCCTCTAAGTGAAAAGGTCAAATATAATTTACCGTCCATTTTTACATGGTCGGTGTTAAACGATTAACCTGCTGGTGGGGAGCTTTGATTTAAAGTGTTTGCCAAATTTGCCAAGTATTTGTCACTTTTTAAATAATATATTCATATAAATACTGCAGAAAACAAGTAGTCTTTTTCAAGAATATGTTTATATATATATATATATATATATGTTTTATAGTACTTCAAAAACTTTGATACATTTGGAGACTACATTGCTACTTACTTTGAAGTAATAAATCCTGTTATCAGGTATTTTGTTGTGGAGCAGCCAATAAATGCTGTTGGATAAACACTTTATCTGCATCGTTTGTTGAGAACACTAATCAATAATGCATTACACATTTCAGACACTTTAGAAAACCCCGCAGGGAAGAAGAGTCAGCAGTCGTAAACTGTCAAGGGTGACTTACACTTTTAATATCGCCCATTTTCTGAATTACACAACGCTGTTGTTGATGTCTGCAAAAAACGCACAGCTTAATTTTCCTGCTAATACCTGGCGTTGTGCTGCTCTCTGCCAAAGTAGGAATACAATTAGCAAGAACATTTTAACATAATTAACACTGTTAACAGAAGTGTATTGTTCTTGTTTCTATCCTGTGTTAATTTGCCTCTGAGCAGGGTTTTCATTCAGGTAGGAGGAAGAAATATTTAGAAAAAGAAATGTACATTTACTGAAAGAATAATTCCACCCATGTACCACATCTGAGTACTGCAGTGAACCGCATAAGATAAAAACAGGTTAAGGAGTTGATTAGAACCATGAGATTATAACTAAATGTACATTACCAATCAACAATTTCTCTATTATTATAGTCAGCAAACTTACAAGGAATGCTGCTAAAGAAGACAAACAAACATTTAGCTATGTTCCTACAATAATGACTAATGTCAGCCATGATCACTTTAAAATGTTTTAGAAAGGTGTTAGGGCTAGATGAAAGGTGTCTCAGTGACATCGAGGATGCTCCTATGAGGTTGACGGTAATGTCACTGCCATGTATTTAGTGAACTACAGCCAGAAGGCAAAAAAATTAAGGAGGTTTATAAATGATGAAAACTGTCTAACAAATGCAACCCTGATGCTCTTGTCATTTAAAGGGCATCAGGGTTGCATTTTTTAGCACTTGGTAATGAGCAAATGACGGATGAGTCCAATGACTTGAAGAGAGAAACAACAGTAGAGATAGAGATAGAGATAGAGATAGAGATAGAGATAGAGATAGAGAACAGTTAGTTACTGTTGACTTGTGGCAGATTTACCCCTCAGAATGGACTTCAGGCTTTAAAAAAAAAAAAAATTCTCCTTGTTTTTTCCAGATGTTTTCTTTCCCAAAATAGCGCGCCTGTCCGTGCCATTACATTACCAGTGAAATAAATGAGCCTGTGTGTGTGTGTGTGTGTGTGTGTGTGTGTGTGTGTTAAACACGTTGCATGATTATCTGTACCGTTACGGTACAGGTGCCTGGAGCGGCCGAAAAAGTGCGCCAATCTTTAAATGAAGACGTCTCAGTCTGAACTTGGACTTTCTTCTAAAGCGTTCATCAAACCTGGGGCAGACACATTTAATGGGGCTTTGACTTTATTGAGGCGAGTGTTTGCACTCCTGATGCGCAGACTGTCGCGCTGCTACTGCCAACGCGTGAATGGACTCACTTCAAAAGCCAAGAAGCAGCGGCACGAGCACTGACTAGAAGGGAATACTTCGTAGGAAATGTAATAGGAATCATTTGGTGCTAAACAGCATTGATCTTGTTATGGTGTCAAATGGAAACTGTCACTGCCCCTCAATCTTGAATGTACCGTGTATTATTCATTAATTTTCTATATACACTCCATGGCATTACATAAATACATTTACAGATTAATCTAATGAATGTAAACTTGATTGTCATGGAGAAACCCGGCTCACGAGCGACGATGAAATGATGTCATCTCGTAAATATCGAACATGATTAAAAAATGTTATATTTTGAGAGGATCATGAGTAACAGAAAGTGACAGAGGCCATTGTTGCTACATTTGGTTAATCCCAGTTATCCTGAGATCACAAATGAATTATCTACATTTCTGGAGGTATTGGATTTTTTTTGATGATTACAGTTTAATTATGCTATAATGATAAGATAACAGAAAAAGGTATTTTCAAGATCAAAACATAATTGAATCATGGCATGACTACATTAAAAACTAGGTTAACGGCGAGACGTGATCGCTCCAGGATTTACAGCGTGCCTAGTGAAAGCAACAGCAGCGGTTTAATCCAAACAAAACCTTCAATTTCTCATGCGTTTTTAAATAACAGGAGTTCAAGAAATAGTGCCTGATAAAGGGCTTGATATTGAAGTTCAACAATAATTAACAGTTTGTGACCCAATCAAACTGATTCATCAAATGAAGTCAATAGAAACTTGAGACAACAAAGAAAGAATGCTGCAATTTAATTTTTCTACCATGCGTCTGGATGTTTTCAATGTAGTGCAGTGAAGTGGTTTGAGAAAACAGCACAATTGTTTATAAGTGACCATCTGCAATGTTAAGAAACACTTCATTCATTCATTCAGTTCATCCCATCCTTTAGTTTAAGACCAAATACTTGAAAAACTACTCGGTTTGTTCACTGACAACCTACAGTTTTTTTTTTAATGGTTATATTTTACGAAGGCTGTTGGTTAAGGTTCGGGAAAGATTGTGGTCTAAAGTCTAAACTGAGACAGAATGTACTTTATTAACATATGTAACCTTAACCAAAGTGCTTGTGTTGCCTAACCCCACACCACACTCAGAGACAGCCCCCAGTCTCCAGTGTCAAAATCCTGGAAAAGTAGCACTTTCTAAAATCCCAGCCTTCTTACCAGAAATAGCACAGACTTTCCATACGTCAGCGATTGTTTCTAAGCTATTCTTGATACTTGACAAGTTGGCTTTTGAAGTAAAAGTAACGATGCCCGCAAATGATTAATATCATATGACATAATTCTATTAAAAGAGATATGAGGAGAATCATTTGGCAATAACTGACTGGAAAGCTGTCAAACTTGAACCACACACACACGCACACACACACACACACGCGCACACACACACACACACACACACAGTTTTTCCTCATGACCAAGAAATATCTTCCTATGTCTGACTTTTTTTTTTTTTTTGCAATCAGATGAAAAGGACATCTTGGCAGCACCAATAATTACATTTTAATAATCTCAACTATATATCAGATGGAGCAGTGAACATTTGATTTAAGTGCCATATCCAACACTGGTCAGTGACTCTGGGGATTTAAACAATTAAAAAAAAATAATAGTAGCCTATGCTGCCATTAAGCCAGATGAATGATTTAGATGAATGTGAATATTAAACAGCAGCTTAATGAAGTGTCTTTTTCTATTCTCCAAAAAGGTGCAGCAATGAAGTAAAGTGAAGATATTTTCCTCTATTACGGTAAATTATTCATTCAATATCTCCCTTTTTCTTCTCCAAGAATCAAATGAGCTTTCAGTGGATCATTAAGACGATGAGAAGTCTGTGTTGAGTCTGGGTTAGATTCACCCCGGGGACCATCCAGACTGAAGATTGTTTATTGTGTTTCTTTATTAATATTGTTGTTGACTTGTTTACATCGGGCTTCCCAGTGATGACTCATTAGTGTTGCTGCAGCTGTCAAGAGCTCTGTTGAACACATTTCATCCTACTGTCAATAGAACCGTCTGTTTCTTATTTCTGTCATTAGAGGTGTTTTCGTTTGCCCATTAGTATTCAGCCTGCCGCCGCCTTGATTTGACTCCTGGAGAGATTAAATTCAAAGGCAGATGATTACTAACCTTCTACCTTCTATCTAAATGGCCATTAGACGAGTGCTTAGCAAAATGGCTCATATGTCTGATCTCCTACCTGGAAAATGTTTGGCTTAAGTCTTAGCGACTAATACTAGCGCATTAAGGGAAGGGAAGGTTTGCCTCATATGGTTAAAAACTAAAAAAGTTGACTGTAGGTAGGACACAGGGACCTAAGCAGCCACAAAGTCTGTTATTGAAGTGAATAGTTTCCTCATCCTCAACCCCGAGATTGTTGTTGTGGTATAAAAACGTCACGCTACGGACAGAGAGAGGTCGCTTGTCAGATGAATGTCAACACAGGTCATCTTAGGCATGCGAAGAAACGGCTAATGCTGTCATGTTTGTGGTCTCGCACACGCTCTGGCTCTCCCCTATAGACATCACTGTAAATGCATGACCTTCCTTCTGAAGGCATGTTGAACTAAACGAGCAGCATCCAGCAGTAACCCAAAGCAATCCAATTTTGACACATAAAACGAAACATGAAACAAGGTCTGTAATTTCATCAAGTGCTAAAATGTGTGGGGCTCCTTCCACAGACAGATTAAGACTAATCCTCAGCCAGAGGATCACTTTAAACAGAGATCTCCACTCAAAGCTCACCAGGGTTATATACAACTGATAGGCAGACAAGAGACACATTCATGAAGGTCTTCATTTTCTGGTCTGCTCAAGCCATGCAGAACACACACACACACACACACACACACAAGGTCATATTAAAGAGCACGTCTCCTTGTTGCAGTGAGCCAAAGTGATGCATAAATAAATACCATATGTGTCTCCTTGGTTATTTCCTCTCATAAGAAGCCATAAGGTTGGACATTTGTTGTGAGTGAACGTACACTGTATGAGAGTGTGTTTCACTTCACAGAGTGTAGACTCGTAGTTTGGAGAGCATGTGAGAGCATCCTTTAAAAAAAAATAAAAAACGTGGTAATGTATACAGGAAGCAAGAAGAGTGGGTGATGATAAAAGTGAAATGTATTTTTCTTGACATTAAATCAGTGACATGACAATACATTTAAAAAAAAAAAAAAAAAAAAGACTGCAGTCATACAGATAATCCACTCACATAGAGTAGATTATCTCTCCATATTTTCCCAGCAGTGTGAATCTCTTTCTTCAATTTTCTTCATATCAGGGTTTTTCTGGAGAAAAAGACACATTAAAGCAAATGAGCACTTTGCTCCTCAGGAGCTCGGTGGTTAACTGCGTCTGTCAGAAACATAAGACTGAGGGGAAGTTGAGAGCTTGATGTTGGACTAACACGGAAGCGGAGGAACGTATTCCAGCTGATGAAAGGGAATGATTTAATACCTGATGGTGCTAACTCTCTGTAATTGACCCCTTATGGCAGCCCTCCATAAGAGGATGATCTCCAGCGAATTGTAAGTGCTAACTTTCCTGGAACCATATGTGGATTGTCAGGACTCGAGAGTGTGTGCCTGAGTGTAAGAGAGAGAGAGAGAGAGAGAGACAGAGAGAGAGAGAGAGAGAGAGAGAGAAAATTGAGCTTTTTAGAGCTTGTGGCTGCGTGTATAAGATCATCAGCTAAGTAAATCACATGTCAGTACAATTGTCAAGCATTTAGGGATTTTATTTACAAAAAACAAAATCTCTTTATAACCGTGAGCATGTGTGGTGCATTTGTGGGCCCGTGTGAAGCTCCAACATGTACAACGTGCCACACACCATTGTAGTTACAAGCTGTATAGACAAGACGACAAGCAATTAAAAATACACATTTTCAAAAGGTTATATGAATTTGAAAGAATTTGATTCAGATTTTTGGAAGTTCCTACAAAGTTGCCACATAGCCAAGCATGAACGTACCACAACACATTAACACTTAAAGGGCCAGTGTGTAGTATTTAGGGGGATCTATTAGCAGAAATGGATGATAATATTACCAAATATTTTTTCATTAGTGTATAATCACCTGAAACTACTCAATGGTCTCTATGTTGGTGCAGTAATCTGCAGGAGCTTATTGTAACTTCTGCCAGCCATTGACTTACATTCAAACCAGTGGATGGTGAAGCGCTGCAGAGAAATATTAATTTTGGCCACTACAGCTCTCAGATACTCCCAAATATTCCATCTCTTGTACCATGTGTTGTGTACCAACTTCTTTTACATGTTTACTGAAAACTTGATTGAAACATTTGTTTTATTCCTTTCGTCTTTTTAAAATAACCATAACCATATCAAATGGTTTTCTATGGCAGTTTCACGTTGACGTACATGAAGGTTACTTCACTGATATTGATGCAAATCCACGCTATGGCTTCAGCCTTTTTTCTGCAGACAGTTAACACCTGATCTTATGAGCCCTGATACATTTGCTCATCAATTCTTTCACACACCCTAACAGACAATGTTACTTCAGGATGTAAACTTGCCGCAATAAAAGCATCAATGAAATCACGATTATTGGATTTTCTTCCCCTGGCAAGCTTGTAGTCTCAATATCCTAATTGACATTGATGTTGAAATTGAAACCCTCTTTAATAAATGCCAGAAAATCTCTTTAGGATTTATGAACCTGCAGATGCAAATGTCAACACCATCCCTCCTTGTTACCACTTCACCCCGGGCTGAAAACGAGGTGAGAGGTCTTTCAGCGCGTTGTCAAAGTTATGATGAAGAGGACAAAAATAGGACAACTGTAAATTAATTAGTCACCTCATTAAAGCAAGGCAGAAAAAAATAATTTCTCATTATTTCATCCTCGCCAAGCAACATGTTTTTTCCTAATCAGCGAAGGTTTCTGTCGGTTTGTGATTGTCGGGGGAGTTCTGCGTTGGTTATGTGCAATTACTTAGTTGGCATTCAATAAGGAAGTGAAACAATAAACTGGCTTTGTGTTAATCCAAGATTAATTCTCATGAATATTAGATCAAGGAGGGGGATTTCATATTGGGAAGATGTAAAATATTCACTCGAGATTCATCACCGAGTAAATAAAACTCAGGAGAGGCGGCTGTGCAGATCTGTCTCTGCGTGGCCGCTGCATGGATGCTCAGGATGTCATGATCATTACCTGCTTGTCATACAGTTTAAGGGTCATTTAATAAAATTAAATGACAAATACTAGACACAAACATTATATTGAACCTGTCCCTGACAGATTGTAAAAGACAAATTCATGATTAAGAATCCAAAAGGGTGTTCCGGTTCAGATAAATATGAGCTGAGAGGAAGGAAAGGACGTGAAGAGGACGCGAACGTGGAGGAAGACAGAGAGAGATAAAATACACTGTGTGCTCTCTCCGACACCGTTTGGTGATTCATCCTGTTCCCTCCACTCTCCCAAGCAAACACATCACACTCACAGCAGCCTCCTGCGCGAGATCATCATCACATAATTGGTTTTAAATCAAGAGGAAGAGCCTTCTGCCCAGCAGGGGTCGGGATCAATCATGGGAATCAATGACAAAACACTGAGATAATGCCTCCAAAATCACATTTCTCAGCCAGGAGGGGGCCCCGAGGAACAGACCCCCGCTAACCCGGGACAGTGAAGGGTGTTTTCTCTGTCACACGCCTTAATTGGTTTATGTGTGATTTACTGAAGTGGATATTTATTGCATCCTCAGTCACAATATAATTCCATATATAAGCAAAGGAAAGTGTGTTTATGGTACATGAAACATTTCTGTCTTCATATACGGGAGTGATGTTACAGCATGTGGTAAAAGCACAAGAGTACAAGTCAGAGTTCATGTAGCTCATGTACTGCTGCTGCTGTGACAGCTAATTACAGTCATCCACCAAAGAAAAAACTCTGCTTTTGTTCCCAGTGAGGATCAACATAAAGCTGAAGGATCATAAAAAATATATATATTCCATGAATGAAATGTATGAAACATGCAGAATATGTTGTTGAGCACACGCAGGAAAACTTTTAAAGGGCTGATGAGCAATGCAACAACAACAACTGCAGGCCGGGGTCAAAGAAGAGCTTCTTCACGGATGTCCCGAGGGAACAGTACATGCTAATGAAACTCAGGGCTAAATCAAAGAACTTAAAGCTGAAGTGAAATGAACTAATCTCTCTCAGTAAGCTCGTCTCCGACCAAAAGACCAGTCACTTGCATTTTAACCTTTTTCAGCTCCGGCTCAACTGGAACCTACCGTTTGCTCAAATAAGCACAGGGTGAGCTGAACATGGACAGGCATTAACACAGAGCTCAATAACAAAAACTATATTTAGGATACCAAGATATTGCTGAATTTGAACTTAAGTAAATGATGCACACGAGTACACACGGATCTTCTCTAACTTTAATAAAAGGTCATCTACCGCAAATGAGTTTCACCTTTTCTTCCACAACTTGAGTGTGTTCGGTCCCTCGTGGCTTAACGACCCTAATGATGCACACGTGTTCAATGAGCTGAGACAACATCACTCCATGTACGTGAGATAAAGCACCGTGGAAGACATTAACACAAACAACTTAAACAAGTCTGTGACCCTTATCTGTATATCCTAACAGAAAAAATAAGTGGCCAACTATAACTTCACTCCGGACATGTTTTAACTGTTGTCTTGCTAATTCAACGACATGTCTAGTGTTGTCATAGTGCACCTGATTACACATTGGAAATAATAATCTTAGTTTGAACGTTATCATTGTCAATCTGGTACAAGAAGCATTACAAACATACACACACTGTTTATGCAAACCTCTGTGAGGTGTTTTACCCAGAACCTTTTTACGTGATGAGTTATTCATGGTGACCTTTGAAAAGAGCTCTGCGCCTCAACAAAATACTCAAATAAAACAAGCAGAGAAGGAACACGAAACCTTCCACAAAGCGCAGTCGTGACACGAGGTGACATCAGTTGTGTCCTTTAAATGGGTCAAAAACCAACTTTAGGTCTTGGTTCACCAAACTACATAGAAAGAAAATCCCAGTGAAGCATCCAGGTGTATAATTTCATCTGTCCTTGTTCTGTCAGTGGTCCCAGCTGAGGGCGCTACTGGTCAGAATGTCCTGTCCTAATTACTCGGCTAGCAGCTAGGACCACAGGCCCAGATGCACTGGGACTCCCCGAACACTGGAGAAAAGGTCCCAGGCCGCTATCCGCGCAGAAACACCAACACGGACGCTGCACACACATACGCACACATGCAAACCCAACAACCTGAGCAGAGGTGTAGCCCCGTCCAAATTGTAGGTGCACAAATAATATGTATTTGCACATGTGCACACACACCCATGCACAGAACACATAGTCACACAGGCAGCGAGGCCCATATGTAGTGGGACTGTGTTTCCTTCCAGGTCATTAGCCCCTGACTGTCAGGGCGAGCTGAGGAAGCGGAGGTGACATGTCGTCGAGAGCTCTGCCAGATGTGCTGCTGACACCGCAGACAGACAGCGAACCTTTTCAAGCCCGAAGTTTGTTCTGAAGGCGTCTCGAGCGCCGTAATGAAATCATCTCTTTCTTTGAAGTAAAAAGGCTCTGAGGATGTAGCTCTTAGTAGAGTTTACACTTCATGAAAGACAGCCATGAAAGGTACTTTTGGCAAATGTAAAGAAAAGTGCAGAGATAATGGGCCTGCAGAAGAAAGGTATGTATCACTCCTTAAAAGCATTTATTACATTAACAGTAAATGTACTGAAGACCATTGATGCACTAAATTGATTCTTTGAGTTCAGCTTATTAGGACCTGTGTCACTTTTGTTTCTGTTCCGTCTCCATTTTCCTTCTCTTCAGCTCTCTGTACTTTGCGGAATCATCAGTGTTAATGTGGCTCTGAAAGCATGGAAGTCAATACTGCGTCAGTGTTTATGTACGTTTACACCCTTCCAAGCGTTTTGATAGTTTTCAACAGCTGACTGCCGGAGTCATTTCAGTTCCGTGAGAGGACAAACAACACTCCAATCCACACTTGCCATCTCCAAACAATGGCTACTGAAAATGACTGTTAATGAAAAATCAACACCTACGATATAACACTGGATCATTTGTTGTGTTGTGTGGACGTGGCCACATATTGAAAATCAGTCATGATGCGAAATTGTGGCTGTGGGGACACTTTCCAGTGTTCATTTTTTTCCCGTTGATAAACAAATATGCTACTGCCGGCTAAGTCCCTTTTCAAAACAGATCCCTCATCTAAAAGTGAATAAGCTGACTAAATATTGATGAAGAAAATGCAATACTTTTACTATACTAGTTCTTTAGGTTACACACACAACAATAGCAGTTTGGGTATTTTTAGTCGACGTCATGTGCATGCAGCACATTCTGCCTCCACTCACTACAGGTTGATGTGAAAAACTTCAGTCAGAATTCAATGTTTTCCACATTAGTGATTGTGATGCTTTTGATAAGATGTGTTCATAGATGCCATGGACTGATACAAAGAAATCAAGGCAAATAAAAAGCATGGTTTTAGGTCTTAGGTTTTGACCTTCAACATATTTGCACTGCAGTATGTGAAAATATACAGTCCGTGAGTCAATTACGTTGAGATCCAAGGATAGTTAAACACAACAATGCAACCTGCTTTGTGTGAAGTCTGCGTGCTCGATCATCATTTAACATTAACACGACCCAACGCTACTTCAAGACACCCATATGTGTTGTAATTTACACCTACGAATACAGACGTGCTTGTATAAAGAAAGAAGATGAATGCATGTTAATTATAAACAGATGTGTTTAAATGTTGAACGAAGATTCCTCCAGCCTGAAAAGTAAAAACATTTTTAAAAACACCTGTCATAGTACTGTGAATTTATGAATTTGTAAATGTAATTATTTTGCACATAATCTATTGGGAAAGCTCACCCGGCTTTTGGCGCATTTCACCATGTGCATCGACATCATTCTTCGCTAATGTCCTGTGAAATGTGTCTGGATATCCAGTTTTATGCCATCACAACTAAATAATCAGGGCTTTTTTTCCTTAAGTAGTGAGGAATCAGACCAGAGAATGCTCCAATTACGAAGAACACTTCAGGGTGTCGTGGTGCCAGCCCCGGCGGATAAGTCTCAACCGCTTAGGCACGCAGTGTGTGTTTGCAGTATGTGATGGACGAGTTTTGTAATTAAGAAATTCAAAGGAACTATTGTTAAACCTGCAACATTGTTGACACCAAACCAATACTGCAGCACATTCAGAAAAAGTGTGTTTCCAAAAAGTTGGCATGCTCCTGGTGCAGGACAGTGTATGAAATGAGAGGAGGCTGCATGGGGAAAACAGAACTACTGGTGGAGGAAATTTGGCAAAGTTGTACTCTGGGCTTCATGCTGCTGCCTCTGCTCTGGAGCTAAATTGGCTGATGTGAAAGGAAGGACAGCCAAATCCCCTAACCCAGAACAAATAAGTCTAGCTAACTGCAATACACTGCAAAAAGTGACCCTATCAAAGACTTCTTTTAGCTTGAATCAAGGCTTATATTTGAACAAAACACTTCAAAAACTGCCTCACAACATTGAAGTTGTCATGGTAAAAAGAAAGTGTCTAAAGCATTAGAAATAGTCTATTAAACTAAAATACTTTCCAATAAGTTCCTATTCTATTTCCCTAATTGATCAACACAGTTTAGATCTATGTTATGAAGTTATGTTCAAACTAATAAAGACTACAGGCTGAAGAGAAGGAAGTGCTTTCACTTTTAGCTCTGCTGTTATTTTAGGAGAGAGGTTGTATTTGCAATGTGTGTGATGTGATTTCACCTCTTCGGGCAAGTTTCAAATGACTGTAGTATGTCGTACTTTTTTATGGATATGTTCGGTTTGAAGTGAACAGATGGAAAAGTTGACTGGCAGAGTGGAAGCTACTCTCAGATTTATTGATTGCCTCTAACTTTTATAACACCTTTAGTTTTGCACCATTCGAAGTGTCTCTTGAGGGGAAGCAACACATTTGCCATTTCATACGTGATAAATCTGTTTAAACTGAGCAGATACAAAAACGGTTCCCGTTTTATAATTTAACTTCCTTGTACTCGACTCAAACTGGCCGTAGCTGTTCTCCTTTTTTCTAATGATTTCCCCGCACTTTTTGAATAACTCAAGAAAACAATCACAAAGTTAGTTAAGGTAATACACTTCGTATGTAATTGTAGATGCATGTGCAGGTTTCACAGCTGCCAAGTTTCCTGTTTCCTTCGTAGCTGTGAACGTTGCCAACTATATTATCATAGGAGTGTTGATTTTCCCTCACTCCCGAGGCCACAATTAGAACATTTCTTAGAAAAAAGGTGCAACGACAGACACATAAGATTGAGGGTGTAAAAGAGCAACACCTTCAAAAAGAAATTGTGGTGTAACACACCCTGCATGTAAAAACAGAAGTCAGTTTGAAACCACGTGCACACACACACACGCACACACACACACACACACACTAGACAGAAAGCCAACAGGCTGTTTTTACAGCAGCCACAGACACACAGGGTCTGCAGAGAGCCTTCTAACAAAACTGAGCAGCAGACCTGCACAAACAGACACAGATGCACAAACAGAAAAACGTTGACTTTATCCCCAACTACACCTCCCCAGTCTCACACACACCTGTGCAGTTGTACACAAACCGGTGAGGTGTGTGTCATTCTCCCTGGCATTCGTCAGGTCTAATTAAAGAGTGAAGCTGCTCACCAGAGGGGTTGATGACACATAAGGGTGTTTAATTAATATTTGAAAGAAGCTACATGCCGTGGCAGTGTTATGGGACGGAACCGGCTGCTGGAGAACCAGCAGAGGGAAGAAAACAGAAGAAAGAAAGAGGGAAAGTGGTTAAGGTTGAGTTATTTGAGGACATTTACCAAACCGATGAAAGAGGGGACTGAAATATGTATTTAATTTAAAAAACAGAAGTTAGACATTGATTTAGGTCATAACACCAACCACCATGCTCTCCCGTGGTAACAAGAGTACGAGTCAGGGGAGCTGCAATGTGAGCTAAATGCTAACATCGGCATGCTATCATGGTTACAATTACAATGTTAACATAATGATGTTCAGCAGGTTTATGTTTTATCGTGTGGACCGTCTTAGTTTAGAGTGTTAGCCAACAAACAACTGAGACTGATGGGAGTCTCATTAGTTTTGCAAGTGTTCAGTCATAAAGTCAATAAGTATTGGACAGAATCAAATGTTGGTCCGATGGTGGCGATAGATAAAACATCAGAGGATCACCAAAGTTATTAGAGTTCATCCTGAGGGGAAATTAAAATATGGACCAAATTTCATCACAATCTATCCAAGAGTTGTTGAATTGCACGGGCATGAATTGTTTTTATACAAAATACTATCCTCCTACCAGCTACATGTAAAGTCCTTAATATTATAGTAACGTCAGCTAAGTAGTTGGTACACATCAAATCAAATTTATGACAATCTACCTTATCACTTTAAACCTTCACTTTTGGGTGACTTAAAAAGTCCACATGAAGCTAAAAAATGATGGATAATACATCTGCAAACAACTGTCCACTCGCATACAGAAGATATGGAGCAACAAGGCAGTCATTTAGTGGCTAAAAAGCACAGTAGAGCTGCAGGTGGGCGATAATTCTCTCAGGGTTTGTAACTACAAGTGACCCCTTTCACTGCACACACTCATTTGATTCACTGTTAATCAAAAAAATATTGATTTGCTGAGCTTTAATGTGTAATACTGAGCGCAGCAATCGTGTTCACACTTGCCTTATTTTCCAGGTGGGAATTTCCAGCTTCACTGAACTCAACAAAAAAGGTACAAAAAACTAAAAGTGAGGAAAATAGAGAATGGGACGGAGTGAGTAAACAGAGAGATTGAATATAAATGAACAACAAGGAGAGAAAAGGAGAAGGGATGAAACGAAAACAAGAAGAGAGAGAGGACGCTGGTAAAATCACTCACGACCAGCAGTGCAGTAGAGGAAGCTGTGTGGTGTGGCTAATGAATTGTTCTGCAGGAAGCATTTTCATTTGTGTGCTCACACAGCACAAAGTTACTAGAGGGACGCTGGAGCCGCTCGCTGTGTTTCTGTGTTTCTGTGTGTGTGTGTGTGTGTGTGTGTGTTGGAGTGCTGTGCTGCGGTTGCATATAGCTTGGGATGAAGGGGGTGACCTAACATTTTAAAGCCATCATCCCTCATTTGTGGCTTTTGTTTTTCAGAGAAGCAGCATGAGCAGAAGTTCTACTTGTGCTTACCAAATGCTATGGCTTATCATGAATGCTGAATTATACCACACTTATACAGTTCAGTGTGTACGATACACTTTACATTGCCAGTGCATATTCATCATATCATAATGTTTCCTTCTAAACAAAATTGGGAAAATAAATGAGTATATTAACCTACATAAACCCATGGGAGCAGCGCGGCTCCGAGGAGAGCAATTTCGGTCGGCCCTCCAATTTGGTCCGGACTGAAATATCTTAACTATTACTACTACTACTATGATGCATAACCATGCAATTTGGTGCAGATGTTCACCGTCTATAGAGGATGAATCCTACTGACTTCTCCACCAGTGCCACCATGAGGTTTCATTTGGGATTTTAATCATCGGACATTTCCCATATTACCGTCATCAGGTCAAAATGTCCTTTTGTGGTTTGTGGTTCAAGACTAAAGGAGCACATCAGCCTAAACTTTCAGATTTCAAATTTCAGTGTAACCAGAAATTAGCATCAGCATGTTAGCATTGTCATTGTGTCATGTTAGCATGCAGACATTAGCATAGAGCTAAAAGAACCACTGTGCCAAAACACAGCCGAACAGAACTGTCAGCATGGCTTTAAACTCTTCGACACTCCGACGTCTGCGTTGTTCATCCTTCCTACTTTACCTTGACTTCTTCTCTAGCCTGGTGAAAGCATGTTTTCCCTTCAGGTCTCGCCGTTGTCAAAACAAAAGAGAAACTAGATGATGAGATATGAAAATACCGAGATCTCTACAAGCGACATTCTTTTCTGTTGATGAGACAAAGTCCTCTTGTGAAAAAGGAAATCATGTAAAACAGTGAAATATCACAACAACAAGAAAAAAAGACTCCTGAATAAAGGGACTTCATATTCCTTTTCTTTATGTTTTATATTACACTTCATATGCTCTGTGAAGTTATTGCGTTTTGTGCTTTATTCACATCACTTTTTAGAGCTCTTGTAACAAAATCAGAGAGCAGTTAATGAACTTTTCTAAACACAATCTTAGATTACCGTAGATAGGTCTGATGGGAACGTACGAGCAGAGAATAAGTGTTTTACACAGCAGTGTGTTGTTCCTGCTTAGCCTTGTCTCTGTCTGCCCTCAGGTCTATTACTCTGATGAGTACCAAATGCAACACTGGTGATTAAATGCTGGAAGGATCCTCGATCCATTTGATTTCCAATGTTTGTGCTTTTTCTCTCTCTGTCTTGCTGGATAAAATCCAAACAGGTACAGATACAGTTGTCTACAGCTCAAGAAATACACTTTACACCTTTACACCTTCAAGCATTTCCCCCGCCGTTTTGCCGGAACAAAGCTTCACGGAACATTGAAGACGAGAAATAATGTTTAACTAACTTCCAGGCCGACACCGTATTCAATAAATGTTTGTTGTTTTTCCAGAGGCAGAGCTTTAACGAAGAAGGACATAAAAGTTATTCTTGGTAATCAGTGCAAATACAAACTCCTTCCATTATGTTTATTATGCCTATATTGTACACACAAACCGATGCTACACACACTGCACGTATAGACATGGACTGTGCATTACGCACATACACACGAATGCTTAAAAGTTTCTCTTGCGACAAAACACACACACACACACACACACACACACACACACACACACACACACACTTGGCAGCTCTGCCAGGAGGCTTCGAGTCGCTCCATCCTCCTGTATAGCTTTATTTGTTTTGTCATGAAAGCAAATTTTTGAAAACTGACACTTGCCGTAACGAGCATCTGTTTTCGCCATCTGTGAGCTATGCAAATTAAGCCAATGAATATTCAGACAGGACTCAGTTTAGAGGCCCAAGTCCTCAGGCTTGCTTACAGTTGGTGGAGAGAATCATGTGGACCATCGGGACGAGGGGGGAAAAAAAAAGGGAAGTAAATCTCCGTACCCCTGCTCTCCCTTCCCATCCTTTCCTTTTCAGTTTAAGCGGGCATATGCTAAATGAAAGCTCTGCTAATTTGGAACAATTTATGAGCTGACAGACGTGTCTGCTTTGTTCATCCACTCCCGAGGACATCTGATCCACCTGTTTTCCTTTTGGCTCCCACCGGTGGTCTGCCGCTCCTCTTCTTCTCCCCATCATCTCTTATTTATCTCCTGACTCCCTGACTGTCCTCTATTTGTTGCGTCTTTCTTCCTCCTGCCTCGACTCTCCACCTTCCTTTTCTCTCCTCCTGTCTGTGTTTTCTCTTCTCCCCCTGTGTGCCGTCACACTCGTTTTTCATCAATTCTTTGTTTCCACTGTTTTTCTAACATCTAACTCTCTCTTTCCATCTCTCTTCCTCTTACACCACCACTTCATTTCCATTCTTCCACCTCTCCTCTCTTCACTTTCTCCCTACAGTGAGGGCCACACCATGAATAATTCAAAAGCGTTTCAGGACGATAATGGGAAATTAGAGGTGAGACTGTGCGTAGTGAGTGTGTGTGTGTGTGTGTGTGTGTGTGTGTGTGTGTGTGTGTGTGTAAGATTAGTTGATTCATTCCAGCCAGGAGGCAACTGTAAGGAGCTCTTTATCCATATAAATGATGTCAATAAAGTGACACTTCTGTTTAAAGTTGTGGAGTGAAGACGAGTGACAGCCGATTTAGTCGTCTCGGGATGATGGAGTAATGATTACCGTGCAGTTGTTATGTCAACATTATCGCCAACTGTCATTTGGGCTATCAGTCATATTTTTCTCGGGGAGTTCAGCAATAAAAAGAGAAAAGACATTGCTGTCTTCTGATGCAGGAGGCAGTTTCCCCTCAGAGGCCACCTTAAAGGCTCGCTAGTTCACTCCATGCTATGGACTTACTACTTCACACTGTACAGTATGTATATCATAATGGGTTTTGATCATAATGTTATCGGCTACTGTAAAAGATGCAGAACTGATTCTTAATGCTGGGTGATTTTACACACTCATTGCTCTTCTTTGTTGTTTGTTAAACTAAAGGTTAACAAAGCAGGAATATCCATTTTTAACTCACTTCTATCTTGTTTCAGACTACATGAAATCAGACGCAGGGTTTCAGGACCGGATCAAATAAACACCACCTTCCTGATTGACATCACGCGCGCTGTTAAAGACGGAACGCTTTGATTGGTCGGCGACCAAGCTGCAGTCTGTCATGTCACTCGGCCAAATCACGGCAAGAATATGTGACTCTACAATCGCCTAATCTGACACAATACAATGCTAAGAGACATGAATATAGTGTGAACCCAGCATATAACTCTTACATAATTCAAATAAAATTAAAATGTATCAGTCATATCACTAAAACTCTTCCACTATTGTAGCTAAGAAATGTTTTTTTTTATTGTTTGCAGCAGTCTTGACCCATGGCCAACTCAGAGGCTTCTTCTGTTGTTTACCCTGCAGCATATCAAATCAATAGTGTAGGACATCCACAGTCAAACTCTACAACTTCTAAGTCTTTGCTGCTTTATGCCTTCTCGGCAAAACAGCTGCAGGTCGAGAAGCTAAATCCAACCAGGAACCTCTGTTGGTCCAGCACAACCTCTCTCTGAAAAGTGTGTTTTCTGACAGTTTTAGAGTAAACACCGTCTGCTTAAGTTTCTGAGACTAAAACGCGAAGTGAAAAACGAGGAGAACATGTGAATAAACTGCTAATTATGTGCCACAGTCCCTCAAAGTCATTATACACAACATGCACTGATGCATTCTTTTCCCTTAAAATACTGAAGATTTCAGTTGACTTTTATCCGACTCAGTGCTCTCTGTGGTTGTTGATACTCACAGATTGTCTCTCTTCTGTCAGCACCTGAATCCAAACACTCTTATTCACATTTCTTGATTTGCTGCTGTAGTTATTGTTTGCTACCCCACCCCAGTACCCAGGACATGCAGTGAATTGAAGCAGTAAGCGTGAAAAATATTTTGTTAAATTGTGCGTACGAGTCCAATCACCCTGTAACCCTGTCCCAAAACTGACAAGATGAATGTATTTCTGTTAGATTCTCAAATGAAGATAAGTCTCTTTTAATGGCTGCTCTGAAGTGCTGCCACTGAAATGTTTTGTTTAATTGTGCATACAGCTCTCTGTGCTACCTTGCTCCTGCATTATCCCTGTTCCCAGAGGTGACAGCAGAAAGCATCTTTATCTGCTTTTACTCTCTGAATGGAAGATAACTTTCCTCTATTGGTTGCTCTGGAGTGCTGCTGCTGCTGCAGGCGAGCTCATTCACGCTCCTTCAGGGCTTCATTTAACTAACAGTCTAGGCCGCGCAAATCCATCCAGCTGGATGTGAACGGCAGTGCTAGCAGCTGTCAGCTGCAAACTGGCCTCCATCCTGCTGAATCCCAGGGCAGCAGCAGCAGCAGCAGCAGCAGCGGCGCTGACAGAGAGGGACTGTCACGGAGAAACTGACCAGGGGGGGCTCTGTGACACCGAAAGGCATCTTCTTCTCTCCTTGCGTGCCTTCAGAAGGAGGAGAGGTGGGGATGAAAAGTGAAGAGAGAAAGAGGAGAATACCAATATTCCTGCAAGAGAGAAAAGTCAAAATACCTCAAGACTGCGACGTGGCACATGGCTGACGTTAACATCTAATGATTTCATTACTTCAAGCTGAAAAAAACACGCTCTCTACCAATACTCCTTAGTATGCACTGCTATATTTATATGGCAGTGGTGTTTTTCAGTTTGTGCAAAAAAACGTAAACAAGAGCTGAACGGAAACAAACAACAACAGACTACGTCTTGTTCTTCTCGGAGAACATCCAATATGAATGTATTTTATAAGCCAATACACTAGATACACAACCAGGTTTATGGGTAATAGTTCTGCAGGAAACTGCCACTGACATTTGGACCGTCAGGACTTGACACGTTCGGAGGCTTGAACTAGTTGCGCCACTGATAGTGAGGAAGCAGTTTGTGATTTCATACCTCAGAGCCAATAGCTGTGAATTCAGAGGTGTTATATCCTCCTCAGCTGAAATACCTCCACTTTACTGTGTGAAGTGTACTTCTCTAGAAATGGATCGCACATACTCAACATTGTACCAGCAAATGGACATCTGTACCTACACATGAAAGATGTTCGTACACTTTCATAACATGAGACAATGATTTCTGACAAGCTGCTCACATCTATCATGTCTCTCGCTCCTGCTCCACACCTCTTCTGTCTTCTTAATACACTTTTGGTTTCCTACCATTAACCCCAGAGAGGTCAATTAAAGATTCAACAGCTGTCTCGGGATGACGACATCACGCCGAAGCAGGTGGAACAGAGACATCTGTCAGGATAAAAGGCTTTGGAACACACACACACACACACACACACACACGCACATGTCTTCAGAGGTTCAGCTCTCTGGTGATGGAAAGCGAGCAGTGCCTCCTGCTCCACTGTTTCAGAGCCAGAGCCTCATCCATTCTGCCGTAAAGACACATGCACACACACACATTTTCTCTTTTTCTGTTTCATTCAAGCCTTCTCTCGCAACCACTTTGTGTGCTCAGGGGGAAGGAGTCCCTATACGACGGCCATATTGAACCCTGGATGAGCCTCTCAGGCTTCCATATCTACCGCTGTCGCCATAAAGCTGAGCCGGGAGTCGCCGCAGGCCTGAGGGCTGCACTTGTAAAGAAACCTGGCAGTGCTACATCATCACCGCCAA